>JANHGB010019930.1:0-32929 GCA_026283785.1 Coracopsis vasa
ACAACAGTAATAGGTTCAATTTTAGAACAGATTATAAAACTGACATTATAACTTAATTTAAAGTTCTTTCTCTACTTATTTTTGAAGGTTATGAGGATTATGATCACATGTACAGCTCTGCATAGCTGTCCAGCTGGAGATGATGACGACTCATTAGTGAATACATGCAAACTCCTGGTTAACCATCAGCATAGTGCTCCTTTTATCCAAAAGATTTGATAACTGCTTTTCACCAGCTCTCTGATTTTGTTCCATCATGTTGTCTCTACCAGCTTAAACCATTTCCTAAAATGGTCCTTTTGCTGTTCCTTGCAATCCTGTTGTTGAAGGAAGATGTCTGTGGGAACTTCAGGCTTTTGGTTTCAGCACAGGCGAATGAAAGAAGGGTGGTTGCACACATGCCTGGTGATATTATCATTGGAGCTCTATTCTCTGTCCATCATCAACCAACCGTTGACAAGGTTCATGAGAGGAAATGTGGAGCAGTGAGAGAGCAGTATGGCATTCAGAGAGTGGAGGCAATGCTACATACCCTTGACAGAATTAATTTGGACCCCACATTGCTGCCAAATATAACACTAGGATGTGAAATAAGGGACTCCTGCTGGCATTCTGCTGTGGCTCTGGAGCAGAGCATTGAGTTTATAAGGGACTCTCTTATTTCATCGGAAGAAGAGGAAGGGATGGTTCGATGTGTGGATGGATCGTCATCATCTTTCCGCTCCAAGAAACCCATTGTTGGTGTCATTGGACCTGGCTCTAGCTCAGTTGCTATCCAGGTCCAGAACTTGTTGCAGCTTTTCAATATACCTCAGATTGCTTATTCTGCCACAAGCATGGACTTAAGCGACAAAACTCTGTTCAAGTATTTTATGAGAGTTGTTCCATCTGATGCACAGCAAGCAAAGGCTATGGTGGACATTGTCAAACGCTATAACTGGACCTACGTTTCTGCTGTACATACTGAAGGTAAAAGATTTTTTTTTTCCATCTAAGAATGACTTTGAACTACTTCAATCTGGTCTAATAGGTAATGGTGTTAGATGTTGGTTTTTTCTCAGTCAGTTGTCAGCAGGATAGGCTTTTACTTTATTTAATAATAACTTCCCATTCTTTGCGGTGCTGAAGTAGCATCATGTTGATAATGGCTGATAACAAAGTTTGAAATATAGTATTGTGTGTGCTCTAGGGCTACTTATTGTTAAAAGTGCTTACTCTGGAATCTCCTAAGTGACCTTAATTTAATTTAGTCAACATGTATTTATTTTTCTTTATCTACCAATCACTGTATTTATGTAGAATAATCATTTTGACAATATTAGTATCAGTACGTAATGAGAAGGTGTCTGGTCTTCCTAGCGCAGAAGAGAGCTAAATCATAATCTGAAACTGTAGCTGAGTCAGAATGTGTTCTTACTTAATATCTGAGCCACAGAGGCATGAATACAGGAAATCATGTAATTCTGGCTAATATTTGAATTTTAATAGTGCTTCATGGAGTATTGCACACAATTCTTGTTTTGCATCTGGCCACTGGTTTCAGGACTGAGCAAGGGCAGTCTCCTTGAATATTCTTCACATATTTATGCTTCATCAGGTGTCCAGAAAATCAGAACTGTGTGCTAAATTGCTTTCCTCTTTTTATTATGAGTTAGAGCTTAAGCTTTTTACCCAGTGTTCAAAAAAATGCATGATTAAAGGGAATAGGAATGGAAAAGCTTACCTGATTTCATTATTCCTTGTACTGACAGAGTTGAGTGGATTCATCTTGCTATAAGGGTTAGAATTTCGTACTGCCTTAAGAGCAGGTTTCACCAACCCCTGCTTAATGACAATAGTATATAATGAGTTTTCTGGAATAAGGTTCTGTGATGAATTTTAGGATATCACCGAGTCATCTCTGTTCAAAGAAGTGAACACTGAATGGAAAGCTCAGAATATTATCTGGGAATGAAAAATGTTATCAAGAGATTGAGTAGTGGTGGCGGCGTTGCTGAACAGCAGCAGATGCTGCTGGATTTATTACAACCAATAGAAAGCAGATTGTCCTTCCCACACACTGAGTGTGCTTCTCTGGCAGACTCTATACTATTCAAAGCCCTTTTTGAGGAGATGCTGGGCCAGTGCTAGTATGCAGAGATCTTCCTCCTACAGATATGTAGAGATCTCATTCTGCAGTATCAAAAAAAACCCTAAGTTAGAACTTGCATGCAGATTATTGAAATCGTGTTTCCATCATGATAATGAAAGCTGGCAAATAACTGCAGCCTCTTTTGTATGGGGATGCATGAATATATTACCAGTTTAATATAACAGTGTATAAATCACTCTGCGTCACATCATGTAGTGAAGGTATTCCGTGCCAGCTGATGCCTTTGGCATGGCTTGGTGTGCAGCTTTCACAAATATATATGAATAACATCATGGTCAAAAATAACACCACTGATGTATCACATTAGCATAAGATTTTCTATCCTGACTACTTTTGATGAACGATTTTTACACCTTTGCTTATTGAAAGGGAATGCTTATTTATTCAGTGTGGGAATTTTAAAGCTTATATCAAGGTCTGATTCTTCACGGAGTGAGAATACTTACTTTTGCCACTTCCTGTGGACACTGTTTGCAGCAGATGGTAACATATGGCATGTTAATCTTATGGTAGAGGAACTTTGCACTGTTCATTGAAAAGAAGGGAATAGGAACACAAGGGTTGAAGATAGAGATAGCTTCTAGGGGCAAGACAAGAGTAGTAAATGACAGAGGAGCTGAGTATGAAGAAGGAGAAATGAATGATATATCTAGTATATGTGCTCACTTCTGCTAGTGTTGAAGTGGACAAGATAGGTGGTACACTGTTAATTCCTGAGGCCTCATATTGGGCTCGTATCATTCATAGCATATTTACAGCAATATAATTCTGGAATTCAGTGAACAAACACTAAACTTGGGTTTTGGGAACCTTATGATTCTATCATCCATTTATATAGTGCGGTCATGCGGAATATGCTCTCCAGTTAAATAACATCACACAAATATTTTTTAACAATAGAACAGACAGTATGTGCAATCTGATAGAAAAATACAAACTAGTCAAGATATTTCTTTAAAATGTAATGATGTCTGAAGTTCTGGGTACTTTCCAATGATAATGGCAGATGTTATCTGTTCCAGTAACAGGGTTTTTTCTAAACCACCATGAAAAATCCCTATAGTTAAATGTTAAAGAAATTAAGTAAACAAGCAAAAAAGAAATTATTTATTTATATTATTTCTATTTTTGTAATTGTTTTCATTTTAATATAGCATCTGTTTACTTGCAAACAATTCTGAATATGTCCCTGTACTCAATGTCCTACATTCACAGGTACTACTTCAAAACAGGAGAAAAAAAAATCATCTTGCAATTTTTGTCAGCATAGGTTCCTGTCAACCCATTGAAAGCCATCCTTCTTTCAGCACTTCCAGTAATTCTCGCCATCTACATTCATTATATTTATCTAATATTCATGAATTAGCCAGACTTTTGGGAAATATGATCTTTAGTTTCTGGAGAAAATTTCTAAGGAGAGGGAGGGTCCTCTCTTTCAAAGCTGGATAGTGAGAAAAGAAGAGGCAGAAAAAGCTTGGTCATTTGATGGCTTTAGTTGTTCCATCAGCAGATAAAGTTATAGGCCTCTTTTTGGTCTAGCATAAGAAAAGCCTGGCGTAAGTCAGTAGTTTCGTAATAAAAGCTTCTTGTTCAAATCTTTCCTTTTGCACATGCTACTTATCTGTGTCTGTAGTGGATTAATATTTTTGGAGGTTGACCTAGAGTTGTGTAGTTAAGTCTTTATTCAAGACTTCCATATTTAAAATACATGAAAATTTTGAGAAGTTCTCATAAGCTATGCTCCTTTGACATTTACCGTCACAGTTTAATCTAGGTGATGTCTCAGGGTGTACTAATAAGCAGTAACAGTAATTTTTTTCCCTAAAAATAGAAAGGTAGCAAACAGCACTGCCAGTGGAGCCCGTGTAATTTGAAGGAGGAAGTTTCTGCAATCCAATTAATAGGAAATATGAGTAAGAAAAGAAGGATATTTCTTATAAAGCAACAGTCATCTCCACTCATGGCAAAGTGTTTTACATATGCCAATCAGAAATACTTGCAAGTCTTAGATAGTCTTAGGTTGTAATTCCTCTTGTTCAGGTCTGTCAGGAACGATATGTGTCACTGACATTATTATGTTCCCTCACACTTCAAATCTTCCTTCCTTGCATTTAATGATTTGTGGGGCTCTACTCTCAACCAATCTGGCTTTAAAATAAACACTTTTCACCCACCATAAAGGCACTCTTAAAAAAAATCCTCATCAATTCTGAAGTCCAGGTCACACTGTGTTCTCATGAGCAGAGATTTTAACATTGTGTGGTGGGGAGGTAGGCATGAGCAGGCAAAGAGGGAAACTGATCAGAAACTCCTTGCACTGAGGACTTAACACCTGAAGCAAGTGCCTTCAACTTTATGGATTGCTACAACAGGCATGCAGGGTGTGCTGGAGACCATTTTATTTGAAGCTTGCATACTGATCTAATTCTTTCAGCTGACCTTACAGATGTTTGGTTTTGGGGTTTTTTTCCGTCAATGTGATAGGATCAGAGCTTAAACAAACTTTCCTTAAATTAAACCAACTTTCACTTCTAAAACCAACTTTGCAGACAGGCAGCAAGTCAATAATGTTGCCCAGAACTCAGTCTGTGCCTCTCTCTGAAGCAAAGAAGCTCAGCAGAGAGAAATCCCCTAGTTTAGCTTCCTGATTTCTCAGAGCACACTAGGAATCCTATTTAGCTCATGTAACTATTATCCACCCCCAGGGAAACTAATGTATGTAGAAGTCTGTAGAGGAGAAAATAAGTGCCTTTACTTGGATTTTGGGCGGTGATGGCTGGCAGGCAAATGGGCCATGCAGCTGAAGCATTGTGTCTCAGACTTTTCTTACTTAACCACTCAACAGAACAACTAATCAGAAATGGTTGGGGAAATGAGGGGGAAGCTTGGTGTCTGACACAAGAGGCAAAAAAATATTTACCTCTTTTCCATTGCAAAAGCATTCCCTGGTGTTTGTGAAAGATCAGAGGAAAATATATACAATTTTCTCTTCTCCCATCACTGCCATTTGAAGGCCTCTTAAAGCCCTTTTGAAGTCAATGCACTCCCGTCAACTAGACTGACATTTGGAGCAGGCCTTCCTAGTCAGAAACCAGGTCAATCCCCAAGAGTCTGTGTTTAAAATTTGCCTGGAGCCCAATGTATTAGTAATTTTAAAGGCAATTTTTATTGCCTTTGGAAACCATTTATTTTGCCACTCTGTATTAAGAGGTGATGTATGATGGAAAAATAGAATTGCACAGGGGTGCTATTGAAGCACAATAGGTCAAATTAGGGGCAGCAAGGGATAAATTTCACTTTAATATGTAAAAGGTGTGATTTACTTTTGAGCACAGCCTTAAGAAAGAAGACACTTCGTTAACATTTTCTTTAGACATCTTTGCAGGTAAACATTGAAGCAAATGTCATCCTCATCCTCATCTTCAAAGTCCTCTTTGTTTAATATCACTTTCCTCCATTCAAATTTATCATAAGTGCATGTAAAGAGGTGGCTCACATTCATTTTCTTAGGATGTACTCAGGCAAGCATAACAGAAACAGAACCTTATTTTTCCTGTAAAGGAGGGTTATTTCACACATTTCCATTCATATTTGTTCAAATATGACTAGTTACAAAACTATTTTTGCTACATGTTTTGCTAAGAAGTAAAGAGCAAAATGAAAATTAGTCATAATCTGTGAGAATAGGATGAAGAAATGAATGAAAGACCTGCAACCAGTTGACCTTAAACCTGCTACTTGAAATAAATTGTACTTAGATGATGTTGCAGAGATTTTTCCTTTGGACTCCAGATTTTATTCCTTTAGATACAAAAGCTACATTATGATCACAAATATTTGCTTTTCACAAAATACAATCATAAAACCATAGAACCACAGACTCATAGAATCATAGAATGATTTGAGTTGGAAAGGACCTTAAAGCTCATCCAGTTTCAACCCCCTGCCATGGGCAAGGACACATTCCACTAGACCAGGTACCTCAAAACCCCATCCAGCCTGGCCTTGAACACTGCCAGGGAAGAGGCCAATGTCTGCTCTCCTGAAGCCCAGGGTAATGAGCTTGCTGTGCATCCTCCTTCCTGCCCTAAAGATCTTGGGCTCTACCATGTTATGGTCACTGCAGCCACGTCTATTCTGGAGCTTCAAATTCACCACCAGCACCTCTCCTTGATGGCTCCTCTATCCTCTGTTGTTGTGAAACAATAGCAGTGGATAATAGTTAGTGGAATGAGGCTTGGTAGTATGAGGCTTGGTAGTTTCTCCATGACATCCCTGATAAGAGCCCCAGGTAGGGAGCACACTTCTCTATAGATTGTGTCATGTCAGTAAATGGGTTCTTCTGTTCCTCTCAGAAGAGAGTTACCTGCTACTATCACCCTTCACCTTTTCTTAGTTGTGCTGGTTGTTATATGGGGAGTAGATGTGGCTGCCTTATTCAGCTCCAGCATCCCTCTTAATGTGACTGATCTTTCATCTTCAGAATGCAGAGTAGTGAAGCAGTTCTGCAAGGGCACGTTAGGCTTTGGGGGAAATGTCTTCCTCCTGCAGGTCCTTGGTGTTGCAGTCTTCCATTCTTCTGTATTACTGTCTCTGCTTCCTTCTCTGTGTGTTGCTGGGGGAATTTCTGGCTGTTTGACCATGGGCTGTGGGGCTCTGTGCTCCCTTGAGGCTTCCCTGACTCAGGAAATCCCCCTGTACTCCATGATCCCCTGCTCCATTGAAGAACGTGTCTCCTCCAGAGCTGATCACCTCAGTAAGTGATCATGATGATCATATGATTGAAAATTAGCTTAATTTTATTTTAAGTATAACTGATATTTTTTTCATACTTCAGATGCAGAAAAAGCACCACCTAAATAATATGCAAAAAAGGTCATTATTAGTCCATGGAAATATTTTCAGTTTCAATAAAAATTTATTTGCAAAAATCTGAAAATTTAAAAATATGCTGCCTAAAGACTGAAGAATGTTCTACTGCAGCAAAGTTTGTATTTTGCCCTTGGGCAAAATAATGACTTAGGGGGTTTTATTTTTGAAATTACTTTTTCTTAAACTGTGTCAAAAATGTTGAGATCAGGATTTACACAATTTGATATGCTCTTGATCATCCTAATCTTGTCCCCAAAATAAAGCATATTTCCCATCTAAAAGAAAACATGGGAAAAGAAAAACTCAGTTCCAGTCCTACCCTGTTGAGGTGTTTGCTCATTTTTATTGAATGTTGACATCTATAACAGATGTGGCACTTTCTTTGCCCAGTTCCAAATATTTATCCTAGCATCGCAACTGTGAAAAGTAAGGAAATACTATCAATCAACTGGGAATACTGAGATAGAAAACTGACGTAGCATCAAGTTAATATTTACTCTGTTCTGCAGTGACTGATGAACCACACAGCATTTTCACATCACTGGCAGACTGCTCAGGCCAGATATGACTACTGTAAAGTAAATTGACTAATAGAAAAATACAAAATGAGGGATATATACGCTGGAGTGAAATGGGGATGAAGGATTTTAGGGGAAATACCATCAGAAGTTGAGCAAGGAGGTGTAGTGTTCTAAAGCTAAAACAAAAAAGACCAGACAACCCAAAATCACTTTGAAAGGAATGATACGAGGTGGACTTAGCAAAAATCAAAGCATTTGGATCTTCAGTATGTTGCTTTGCTTCTTTTCTTTTGGGGCTAAGTGTTTGAATGCCACTTTTTCTGTCACTTAGACTCATTAGCTACTCAATGAAAGTCACAGTGTCCTGAAACTTGCCTTCACTGCGAAGAGACAGTTGGAGTCCAGCATCCTCCAGCTTCATCTTAAATTTGTTTTTTTGCCTTAGGCCTAGCAATGTCACAATTCTTGTCCCCATTCCCAGAGTGCACCTCTTCATTCAAGGAGGGATCTATCAAGTTGATGAGATTTGGAAATCTTTCAGGAAGCAAGGTTGCACTGGACAGTGCCTGCTGGGTCAGATCAGTTTTATGAAAGATGGTCCTTCTAATGTATTCTATCAGACAAATATGGGTAATGACAGTAGTTCACTTTCCTGCATCCCTTGTTGATATTTTGTCTTTGAGACGAAAGACTACATGCTATAAACCTGACTGGAAAACACATATTCTATACAAAGCTCCTGAAGTACTTTTTACTTCAGGTCAGAACTGAGAGCCAAAACAACAATTTTCCAGTGAATGAAAGCTATGATAAAATTCAGAAGTCAATCAAAATAAACTGCTTGGCTTGTGGCTACATTAAAAGAGTCAATAAATACAACTTTGTAAGTGAAATCAAACTTCATTCAAAACAGTGCCAACTTTTAAATATTTTACACAAATATTAATGTTGACAGTTTAGATAAAAAGTGTTTTACTCAGGGAAGAGCTGGAAGATTCCCTCCCAAGCAATTTTATTTGGCATGTCTTCTATGCCACCAACCCTGTACACAAATTAAACATTTTTGAATACATTATCTCATTAATACAATGGTTAAGCAGGGGCTGATGAACTAGGTTCCATTATTCATTATTTGTGATTATTTGTGGCTATTTGTGGCATTTACTAAATCGTAGAAGAGTTGGGGTTGGAAGGGATCTTAAAGATCATTTAGTTCCAACCCTTCTGCCATGGGCAGGGACACCTTCCACTAGACCAGGTTGCTCAAAAAAACATTTTTGCATCAGTGGTATTCCTTTTCTTTCTTATTCTTGATACAATAGATTTTTCTTTTTCCATGCATGCTACCTCGTAATGGGAAATTTAAACCATGAACTTGTGAAGTAATTTTTCCTAAATTTTAAGGAAAAAAATGCAAAAAACCCCAACATTATTTTATATTCCTTGACATAGATGCTGTTACAGAGAATTCAGGGGAGATCAGGGCCCTGTTATGGTGGGAGCTAGGAAGAAGGGGAGTGAGACAGAAAAATGCTACCCAACATTACTGGAAAGACTAGCATGAGAACCCAGAGTGCTAGTTTAAGACCCCAGGTATGAAAAGACTACATAAGAATAGTTGATTTCCTACATAAACAAGGAAAAGGAAGATGTCCTGCATTTTTAATGTCTTTATGCATCAAAAACATATTGTAGGTAGTTTAATATCACAGAAGTTTAGCTGTATAGTTAAAGAGCAGAATGGATATTTACATTGGTCCATACATGAAAGACCATTTCCTATACTACTTACAAAAGTTAACTTGAGATTTCTCTGAAAGCTAAGAAAGCCGAAAGGCCTGTGCTGAATCTTTGAACCTTTTCAGTCTTTCCTAAGGCAGTTCTAAGTATCTGTTTCCTGAATCATGCAGAAGACAGTGATCTTGGAGGTGAACCAGAAATTATAGACTTTGCCTTAATTTAATTTGGAAGCCACTGGAGAGAGGATAACATTACATCTATCTCACTAAAATCTGATTGTAGGCTTCTGATGATGTGGAGGCATACCATGCTGTAATGCAGACTATTATACATAACTACATTGTATGTGTACACATTAAAGTAGTGATTGGGAAAATTATTAACAGAACAATTACCACGTAGCTTGGCAACTGAATTTTGAGACAATTCTATTCATATATCACAGTCTTGTTCTCAAGCTAACATAATTTAGTTCATCATTCTAAACATGCTGACTGGAAAAAAACAGCTAAGATTTCCTCTAATTGAGGTGTTTGATTTTCTTTTTCTCTAGAAGTGTCTGGTGACATGGCTGGCCAGCTGCATGATCCAAGTGATAAATGTGGAATCCTCCATATAAAATTAATTACATTGTTAAAGGGCAGACAATATGTGAGGAATGGCTATTACTTGAAGCATAGCTATCAACCAAGCCCTGTCTAAAAGAAAGGCCATCAAAGTTGCACACCATTATTAAAGTTCTTTCACTTGAAGAATTCAGACTTAGTCCAGATGTCTTCTAAAGTTCAGACTTTAAAGTCCAGATACTCATTAAAAAATATCTGATTTTAAATAGATATATTATTCAGTAATTCTGCATTTGTTTTGTCTTAAACCAGTACAGCTGTTTTATTTGCATATTT
This sequence comes from Coracopsis vasa, assembly GCA_026283785.1. Taxonomy (NCBI): domain Eukaryota; kingdom Metazoa; phylum Chordata; class Aves; order Psittaciformes; family Psittacidae; genus Coracopsis; species Coracopsis vasa. The sequence goes on from JANHGB010019930.1 coordinate 10,188, forward strand.
AGCATTTAGTGAAAACCAGGATATTTTATCATTTAGAAGCAAAGCCTTGAAGGTAAAAGATAAGCCGAAATTGTATTTTATTGTCATCAGTTTCACCAATCTTCATACCCAGCTTAATTCTCAATTACATTGGAATAAGGTTCTTGGCCAAATTATCTGCTGCACTTGAAGAATCCAACACTATGTTCTATGCACTTTCTATCCCAGGTTGTTTCAGAGAGTCTTTGTCAGCAAGATGAGTGAGCAGTAAAGCAGCACTGTGATACCCTCTTGAGGGTGTGCCCTAGCTTGCAGAAAGTATTGTAGATGGCTGTGATCTCAACGCTGTGCTGAACAGGGGCAGAGATGCATCCTGACAGCAGGTGGAACTATGTTTAGGCATGGCAAAGGAGCAAAAACCAGCAGTTTGGAAAGGGATCATGTACCTTCTGTTGAGGAAGGACGAGCAGTGGGGTTCACCTCTTTTCCCATTTCCGTGCTGGCTTTGCAGTTCAGAGAATAATTTTATCACAGGTTTCCAAAAGAAGTCCAGGGAGAAATATTAGTAAAAAAGACCTGCTGGTAGTGCTCATTTAGTTTTACGAGTAGAACAGAACTTCAGGTTGCATTTTATAGGTATGGAGTTCTTCCTTTTTCCTTCATATTTGCCACACAAAAATATAGGATTCAAACCCTTTTCATGTTAGCAGAAGTTTTCAAATAGATTAAGATATGTGCCCAAAATGAGAATATGAGAGCATGTATATCATCTTTTGAATATAAGCTTCTCATCTGTCTTCAGTCATGGTTATATATATAAAGAGCTTCATAAGTCTTTTTTACTTCCAACAGCGCTCTGGGATGTGAAGTTACCTTGCTCATTTTCATACATATGCAAAAAGACAGGCAATTTGTCTGACCTATTTCTTTCTCTAAAGGGAGGGCATGAGACTCAAACTTAAGGGGTCTAAAAAAATGTTGAAGTAAAATTAAATGTTCTCTTTCTCTGACTTGCATGTCTTCCTGAAAGCCCACTGTACAAGGTATTTAGATACTCAACTTCTTTTTTGGTACCTCCATATCTACTGAAAGGGGTATGTAAATGGTCTATCTCTTGTTCAATAAGGGCCTGACAGGTTTTTTAGCTTAGAATTTCTACAGGGGGATTTATATTTTTTTTCCCAAATCCAAAGGCATTTATGCAAAAGCATAAATGTCAGAATGTTTAAGTAGTTCAAAGTGAAGCATCTGGTACAGTATGCATTCAGGGATCTCAACCTCATAGATTTTGTATAGAAGCTGGGACAAGGACTGGGACAAGATAGAAATGCAGTTCCTCTTGGTAAACTACCTAAGATTCAGCTAAGGAGCATAAGCTTTATAATTATAACATCCTGCTATTCAGTTTTATCAAGGAGTGAAGGTTACTTGACTTGTAGACTTACCAATTTCTCTTTTCTTCCACCATTTCCTATTTGGCTGCTTCTTCAATTGCGTGACCTTCCTTACCTTTCCCTCTGGCCTCTTGCCTGTTATCTAGAATTGTCTGAATCATCCAGGCAAACATAGTCCTTTTCTTCCCCTGCTGATTTTATTACAGCTCCATGCATTATTCATGTGTATTCAACCAACAGTTTATGCAGACAGATTCTGCTATGTGAGCTGTTCACAGGCTGTTCAGGCAGGGCTAGACAGTGCCTTTAGGCATCACGCTGTGGGAGGAGTGACATGTAAATGGTGCTGACCCAGGAGGCAAGGTACTAAGAAGCCTCTCAGTCACACATGGTTGCTTATGACCATGTCAGGCCAGTGGTGAAGCTTCTCCACCCCCATGTTTTTGTGTCACAGTAAGAGAGGCTATGAGAGGGAAGACTATTACATCCCCAAATCTGTGCTGTGGTCCTGCCTTTGTTGTTTATATAATCATAGAATCATAGAATAGTTTGGGTTGGAGGGGACCTTCAAAGGTCATCTAGTCCAACCCTGCTGCAGTAAGCATATAGATTGGCTGAAGAAATTTCAATATGTCTCTTTGGGATGGAAATATAGTATTATTTCTTCTTCTAGCCCCATTAAACTGCTCTGGTCAGGAGTGGGAATCAAATTAAATCACCAGAACTCGATAATTTGGCCTCAGAATACTGGGTGTGGAAAACAAGACAATGCAGTGGCTTCTGTAACAGGGAGTTTGGGATGGTTTATGTGGAAGCGAGAGACCCAGTTTTGTGCTCTCCTGGACTACACGTGTGGCCTGATGAAATTTGAGAGATCACAGCCATGCCTTATGATGGAGAGATTGGTTCAGATTGTATTGGGTTTGTATTGCAATTCTTTGGTTATGGGGGGGCAGAGGGGTGGCTTCTGTGAGAAACTAACAGAAGCTTCCCCCGTGCCCTATAGACCTAATGCCAGTTATCTCAAAGATGGACTCACCACTGTCCAAGGTCAAGCCCATCAGCAGCAGTGATAGCACCTCTGGGATAATATAGTTAAGAAAGGGGAAAGGGTACTGCATGGGAGCAATTTCAGTTGGAGAGATGAATGAAAATATGTGAAAGCAACATCCTTGCAGACATCATGGTCAGCGAAAAAGGAGGGGACGAAATGCTCAAGGCACCAAATAGATTCCCCTGCAGCCTGTGTTGCAGCTCATTGTGAGGCAGGAGCCCCTGCAGCCTATGAAAGTCCATGGTGAAGCAGATATCCACCTGCAGCCCATGGAGGACCCCCATGCTGGAGCAGGTGGGTGCCCAAAGGAGACTATGACCTTGTGAGAAGCCCACACTGGAAATAGAGAAAATCAGTTGTAAATCTGAGCCTGGGAAGAAGGGAGGTGTTTTAAGATTTGGTTTTATTTCTCATTATCCTGTTCTGATTTAACTGGTAATAAATTAAACTAGTTTCCCCAGGTTAAGTCTGTTTTACCCATGATAGCAACTGGTGTGATCTCTCCTTATCCTTATTTTGACAGATGAACTTTTTGTTATATGTTCTCTGCCCTGTGTAGCTGGTGAGGAGGAGTGATTGATAGAATGGCTTTTGTGGGCACCTGATATCCAGCCAGTGCCCACATACCACACAGATAGACCAAGGTTGCATTGGGCTTTATCACTACAGTGTTGTGCTCAAGTTGATCAGTCCATTGGAAAGTACAGCACGGAACATGATGCTGTGGTGCTGAGAATCTCAGCTAGTGGCTCAGCACAACCTGCTAGATCAGAGCTACACTGCGTGTGCCTACAGCCTCTTCTGCAGCCTGCTGTGGACATGCCTCCAGCCATCTGCAAGGGGGCCTGCTTAATGATTTTGTACTGGTTTGGCATTTCGTAGGCTGAGGATTGGCACACATGAGTGTCTTTGAAGCATTTGCTCCAAACACCCACATTTCAAATGTGTGATGGAAGTGTTGTGGGGATCAATGCTTTGGAGAGTAAGGGACACTTAGGCACTCCGAGTAATGTAGGGCAGAGAAGCTCACAAACATGTAGTCTGTGTACACGTTCTGTTACCAAGTGCAGGTTTGCGCCCTTAGAGAAGGTACCATGAAACATTATTGAGAAGTACCTTGAGTGACATGCCTCCCTTAGGAAAGCAGAGAGACAGAAGACATTGGAAACCTGGAAAACTGAAAGCTTGAAGGCTGATTCCTATTTCTCTTTTACACACCAGCTTTTAACTGATTTTGTTTTTTCTACTCTTGAACAGTTGGTAGAGTGGGTGTTGCATCCAACACCTCCGTGTGACAAATCTCAGCCTACAAAATACTGACATGTTACATTTCATTAACCATATGGGACCTAATTATGCTGCCAGCTAAAATACAGGTGCAAGTCCTGAAGGATCCATTTACTATACGTGCATAGGCCTTACAGATGCTTACAGTAGGTTTGCTATGCAAATCAGGGAGTTCATTTTACATTTGCAACGTGTGGCTTCATCAAGATGTGTAGAGCCTAAGCTTTAATATATAATTCAAATAAAAGATGAGGTTTACTTCCAAGGTGAAAGGTCTGGGGAGAGAAGAGCAGTGTCAGAGTGCGCGTACAGATAAATGACAAAGAATTGTCAAGGCCTTCCCAGAATGTCACATTTCAGTATTTTGCAGTCATGTCCTAAAGAATATTGGCCAAAGGTAGCCACAGTCCCTAAAACAATGGACTGTTGCCATCCTCTGTATACAGACAGTCTGGACCAGAGTGACCTGGATTTGGCAGTGCTCTTCCTGTCCTGTCTGTCTCGATGAGATTTCGGTTCACAGACATCATCACTGCGTAATGCCACTTGCAGCAATTTCATCATAGATTTTATCAGGTGCGCTGTGGAAAGGTGGGAGTGAAATCTATGCAGATTGTATGTGAATGGCAATAGGAGTCAGAGGGGAGGAACCAGGGTATCAAAGGTCTAGGTGAAGTAGAAAGACAAGTGAACGAGGCTAAGAGAAACAAAGGGCAGAAACAACAGTGGTGCTTAAGATGAATTGTTTCACTGATAAAATGTCTAGATCTGAGTACTTAATACACCCAAGAGCCTATTCAGAAATGTTTCATAAATTAATTATGATTTTTCTAATAGAGAACCAAAGGACTGAAAGCTGGTGTGTTTTGCTGAAGGTCAACCCTGACACCCGTCTTGTTTTCCAGACCTTTGGTCTGCCTTATACTTGCCTATCTTTTGTTGCTGATGGTCATAATCTACTAATATATGGGAGGTGCCACATTAGGTCTGTTGTTCGTGCAAATTCAATGGAGAATACAAGACCTGAAGTTGTTCTTAGATCAGAATTGAGAATGCAGCAAGGTGCTCTCAAGGGACTAAATATTTCTGCAGACATAACTAAATTTCAAGCATATGCAGACTATGGAATACAGCAATAACTCAAAACTATGTTTGCATTTATAAGCAGTTGATTTGTCCTAAAAATGTCAAGTAGAAATGACTGAATATTTCTTTATAAAATGGCTCTTCAAATCAATCATGTTAATAACTTTTCATAAGCTGATGGTTTCTTTCTAGCTAGATAAATATGTCATTTTGATATGATCATGGTAGAGGTGCTACTAGCTTCATTACATAAGCAAGAAATGAGTAATTACTTCTCAGTGTTGTAGAGGAGTTTGTGAAAAATCATAACTAGAACTATGACAATATTTGAAAGTTTTTTCTGCGTATTTGTTCCCTGCATTTGTGTGGAAAATGTTTTTATAGCATTTTCCTTCTGGTTTCTCTGTAGAAAATAGATAAACATTTTATAAGAAAGGGGAAGAGTTGGAGGTTTTTAAAATGGAAGAGTGGGTTTTGGTGCATTTTCATTTTCTCTTGTTGGAGTTTATAGTCTTACCACCTACACACCACACCTCAGGACAGCCATGGGTTAGAGTTCATCTGCCCAATGGCTGTTTTCATTGTCATCTAAAAATAGCAATGGTGACATTTGCAGTGAAATTATTTTGTTAATCTGCGTGTGTGTGTGAGAAGATGCTCTGGTTTCAAAGATTAGCATTTTGCCTGGCATATAGAATGTACTGAATAAATAATAAGACTGATTGCTTTGGGTTTAAATATATCTAAAAAGCATTTGGGGCAACATACCAAGTAATTACATAGCTCAGGGATTTGGTCAGATTGTGATTATGGTCTATTTATAGATTTTGCTTGAAGTGTTTTGATTTATAAACTGTTGTGCTAATTCTAAAGTCCATAGTGAGGTTTTTGACTCAGTGTAATCTTTGCAACTGAAAAGTCTCCAAAAAGTTACCAAATGACATTTTCTGATAGGAAGGGTTTTATACTAAGAAAGGGTATTTATTTCCTTATTTTCAATCACACATTGCTTTAAGGTTATGAATAGTTTACAAAAAAGTAAGAAGTGTTTACCAATTACTTACAAATTACATATTAGTTGGGTGTCTAGCCTTTCTTAGGTCAGTAGCACTGAAACTCCAAGTTTTGCAGTCAACCAATCTCCTGAGTTATTCAGGAATTCAGTATCAAGCAGAGATATCTGAGCTGCCTGTGGATAAACCAGTTGTAGAAAAATCACTTCTTGGGTGCTTAGTTTGGTTCTTGGTCTGAGCTATACATCCTTGACTCAATGCTGTGCTTGTATACCATGCTGTCATGCACTTCTGCACTGCACCATTAGTGTACATATGCATTGCTGGGATGTTCAACAGCAACATCAGGATTTCTCTCACAAGCCAATAAAACTGTTTTTTATTTTATTCTACCACTCTGCATTTCTCTGTGCATCATGGTGATTCTGCTGTCTATTAATGTGAACTGAAAGCTTTTTCTCTCTCATGTTACGTGTTTGAATAGCATCTAGCATCAAGGTACCCTCACCTTAGCTCCTCCACATATATGCAGTTATAAGTAATTTATGAAAAGAATTTGCATTCCCATATAGTAGCACATGCAGTCTTGACTTACTTTACTTTTAAAGCCTGAGTCTTTTTCTTTCATTTACTGTTTTATTTCTTTAGCTCAGAAAGTGCAGGGATTAGACAAAAAGAGATGGTAGTTTCAATCCATCATGTACTCTGCAGGGTTCTGGTTCAGCAAGTGCTTTGAACCCTTTTGTTCTTTCTCCTCTGAGCAGTTCAACTGGCTAAGAATCATCAAATCAAAAGATATCCTTTACTGATAGACAATAGACTTCTGAATGCATGTTGGACAAGTTTTTATTATCTGCTAGAACAAGAACAATGCTAATGAACAAATTGCTTGCTTGCCTTAATTATATGTTTTGTCAAGGACTCTTACTGTGTGTGCAAATCAGTTTGTTGCTTTTCTTCCTTGTGATACTTTTCCCTTTACACTTCGGTCTTGTCTGAAGCAAAACCAGCTCTGTTACTGCAAATTCTGTAAAACCAACCCCTTAGAATAAACTTGTTGGAGACCACTGATGGCCAGCAGAATGCTGTTTCTGCATATTTGTGTTGTTGAGATGAAAAATGGTACTTGTAATGTGTTGGTAACTTGAAACTGTACCTGAAAATTATTGAGCACCCACGTGGAACTTTGGACACTGTTCCAGTTCTGGTGTCAAGACCTTATATTTCTTATATTTCTAAAAGTAATTCTACTCTTTTTGAAAAAGATCAACCTGAAGCTGCTTGGGACAGGGCATGGAATCTCCCTGGGAATACGCACATCACAAAATAAAAAAGATTAAAGGCTCAGCTTAAGAACTGCACTTTTTAATTGTTAGCTCAAATCCTGCTTCCCTTCTGAACCAGTGCAATGATCCCTACACAAGGCAAATCTTCTATAATGAGGACTGGACCTAAGCAGTGGATGCAGACTAATCTATGTTACTTGTCCTGTCCCTTGTCCAGTCTTCAGTTATGCAGAAGCCCTTTTGTAAGCATAAAGAAGCGGCATCCTCCTTGAAAGCTCTATAGTAGCAAATGCCATGTATGTCTGAATGCTCCATTGCTATACCTGAAGAATCTTCATTTGCTTGTTCTTGAAAAGCTGATACAATCTGATCATACCAGACCTGCCTATTTTGAATACTTTATGACTCACACTGTCTCCAACTGTGCCTGGGAATTATTTGGGACAGACCTATTTGATCCAGGCAAAAATGATTCCAGAGACTATTACAACAATTTAATGCCACAGAGAATCATGTTTCAGTACTAAGGAATGTTCTCTGGTGATGCTTTCATATACTAATATAAATGTTACCTTGGTTTCCTGAAAAATATCTTTCTTAACCTGCAGGCACATATTAATGAAAGCAGCTATGATTGCAAGCACAAACACATAGATTTTTCACTCCATTAGAATCTTTGCATAGTTTTCTTTGTTTTCCAAGAATCATAATTCCTTTGCAGCTTTCTACCTATTATTGAGATACTTAATAGGTAAAAATGTATTATTATTATTAAATGTGCTTTGTTTTATTGGAATGAATAATGAGACACTAAAAAATGCTAGCTGTGAGCTCACTCAGTTTTAATTAAATGAATATATTTTGTATAGTCATTATTGTTTATTGGAAGATGGGTAATTTCAAAAGAACAGGTATTTGAGATATTAATAAAGATAAGGAATAATGTAAATTAACCTACTCAGGATCAGACATTCAAATGAAGCAAAAAGGCCACTAAGGCATATATGGCTTTCTTATTCAAAGATTTCATCCCAGTTAAAGGTATCTATTGGAATGGGATCTGTTGGGAATAGATTTTCCCACTGGGAATGGATTGAAGACCTCTAAAATTCCTCAGGAAGTTTATTTAAATAATGTACCATGGATATCATAAAATCAACATATTATCATGGAACGGTTTAGGTTGGAAGGAACCTAAAATCTCATCCAGTTCCAGCCCTCTGCCACAGGCAGGGACACATTCCACTAGACCGGGTCGCTCTAAGCCCCATCCAACCTGGCCTTGAGCACTGTCAGAGATGGGGCAGCCACAGCTTCTCTGGGCACCCTGTGCCAGGGTCTCTTTCACCCTCACAAGGAAGAACTTCTGCCTAATATCTAATCTAAATCTCTCCTGTTCCAGTTTAAAGCCATTTGCCCTTGTTCGGCCCCTACATTCCCTTGTCAAAAACCCCTCTCCAGATTTCTGGTAGGCCCTCTTTATGTACTGGAAGCTGCCGTAAGGTCTCCCCAGAGCCTTCTTTTCTCCAGGCTGAGCAAGCCCAAGTCTCTCAGCTTCTCTTCACAGAAGAGGTGCTCCAGACCTCTAAGCATCTTTGTTTCCCTCCTCTGGACACAACCCAAAAGATCCACATCTTTCTAATATTGGGGTCCCCAGAGCAGGATGCAGGACTGTAGGTGGGGTCTCATGACAGCAGTGGGGCAGAATCACCTCCCTCAACCTGCTGGCCCTGCTTTTCTTGATGCAGCCCTGCATCAAAGTATATGGTTGGCTTTCTGGGCTGCAAGCACACACTGCTGTGTCATGCTGAAGTTCTCATCAACCAACACCCCCAAGTTCTTCTCCTCAGGACTGCTCTCAGTTCATTCTCCATCTGGCCTGTATTTGTGCCTGTGATTGCTCTGACCCAGGTGCAGGACTTTGCACTTGGCTTTGTTGAACTTCATGAGGTTTGCATGGGCCCATCTTATGAGCCTGTCCAGGCCCCTCTGGACAACATCCCTTCCCTTCAGTGTGTTGTCCACACCACACAGCTTGGTGTGGTCGGCAGACTTGCTGAGGGTGCACTCATCTCACTGTCCATGTCACTGACCAAAATGTTGAACAGCTTTGGTCCCTATACCAACCAGTGAGAAACGTTGCTTGATGCTGGTCTCCACTTGGACACCAAACCTTTGACTGCAGCTCTTTGAGTGTGATCATCCACCCAATTCCTTGTCCAGCAGGTGGTCCATCCATCAAATCCATGCATTTCCAGTGTAGAGAGAAGGATGTTGTGTTAGACAGTGTCAAATTCTTTGCACACAACCAGGTAGATGACGTCTACCTGAATAAAGTCACTCTTCCTTTATTCACCAACCCCATAGCCCTGTCATAAACCACCACAAAATTAGTCTAAAATAGTCATAAAGTAAAAGCTGTAAAAGTCAAGATGAGCTAAATCTCACAAAGTAAATAAAAACAGATTGCTAAAGTCTACCATTGCTGTGTGCAAAGTTACGAAGAACAAGAAGAACAGATTGAGTCAACATTAAAAGTAATTCAATCTTGGCCCTAAGACAAAACAAACATTTCTTGGCATAGAAGTGGTGGAAAAGATGGCTGTTTCATTTTTCTTCAAGCTGATAACTGACTTTTTTCCAGAAACCCTATCTATTCCATGGAGAGACCCTTCCAAGGGATGATTCAACCCTCCATTTTATTTAACCTCTTCATTAGTGACCTTGGATTACTGCCTTTCTAACTTAGGTACTTTAGATAAGTATTTAAAATTACGTGTGCTGAATAACAGTCTTCATAAAAATGAAGTCTGTAGAATATGAAGGCAAATCCAGTTAATTAGTAGGAAGAGGAATATGGAAGTGGAAATGAACCACAACTGAAATGGAAGAAAAACTCTTCAGTAAAACCAAAGGGATTGCTGGATAATCTTGATCCCATAGGATTAAGACTAGTTATCTGTGAAATCATGAACTTGACAACAAGACCTTTTTTAGAGAGGTTTTTAGACAAACTCTTTGGGATTCTTTAAAAAAAACATTTTCCATTGGTGGCAGTGTGATACTGGAGGGTAGCATAGACAATGGATATGCTTTGATGAATGTTTGTGTAGGTGTAACAATCTTATTACCCACAGATCATGTATATGTAGCATGTGTGTTTTCAACAAAGTTTATAGAAAAGGATATGGAAGTAAATGTAAGATCCAGATATTCTAATTATTTATTTTTCTTTTCCATGGGATTACTGATTTAAATTTATCTTTTTCTCCCTAAAGAGAGAAAATGTAGTATGAGGTACCTTGTTCAGGCTTGTTAAGTGCTGATAAAGTGCTACAGTGGAAATTAGAGTTAGGCTTAGGGTTTCCCAGAAGCTGGAAAATGCTGCTGTGAAACTGAAGTGAGCAGGAAACTTGGTGACATGGAAAAAGAAGGTATGAAATTACATGAGGTTCTTCACAGAGGTCTTTAGTGTTCAACACTGTTTCATGCAATACTTTTGTAACTGATGTAAGTAGAATTAGTTTAATCCCTGTAATTTTTTAATGATGGAAAAAATTTAAGCAGTAGAAAGGAGAAAAAAGAGCAATTGTACAAGAAAAAATAGATGGTTTTGGAGACCAGGTTAGAAGAAATTGTATCAGGCACTTAAAATGTTCCCTGCCTTTAGGTATCTACCTATATATTCCAATCTAGGAACATAGTCATCCTAAACTGCTTCTGAAAATCAGTATGAAATTCTGACACCTGCCAAGGGGAACTCAAGCTTTTAAGTGGATTCTGGAGTGGTTCTAAGTGCATAATGATCTCTATTGACTAAATGTGAAGCTCAGAGTGATAAAGTTCCTGTCTTGCCTGCCACAAATATTCCCTTTTTCCTTACTGATTAATGTTCACTTCTGTGGTTCCCCAAGAGTTCACTTAGGAATAAAGGGTGTGGGAGAAAGTGGAAGCCAATATGATACAGATACGTAAAAAGCCAACAGGATTTTGGAGTGGTACTTTTAGGAAAAATAGAAGCGTGTTTATCCTGCTATATTGGATTCTGTAAATCATCATGAGGTTGTTGCAGGCTAGTAGTTGCTGATATCTGAGGAAGAGAGAATCAAAGTGCATAAGGGTTACTAGTGTAATCAGAAGACCCTAACTTGAAGCAGGATCCCAGATTTCTCTTTGTTTAGTGGAGCAAAATGAAGTCAGAGCAATATTGTTAGTGTTTGAAATACATAACATTGAATGGAAATGATGGATGAAAGAAAATAGTTAATAAGTGTAGGCTGAATATTAAAAGGATTCCAATGTTTCAGGTGAATGTGGCTCTAGAATAGCCTCACAATAGACAAACATTTTTGTCCAGACTGCAGCTGTGCCCTGGTTTTGTTTCGAGTTACAGTATGTGCATGATCTTCAGTGATGTATGTATATGTATGCTGGAAGAAACAACTGAATTGAGATGCATCTGAAAGCACACTCCCACAACCTTTGAAAATAACAGGAAGGAGAAAAAAATGCTTGTAAGAACATTGGCATGTTTAATCTTGATGAAGACAGTAAGATATAATGAATTTTCAGGTTACCTTAATTTCACTTCCCAGAAAAAACACTGGCAATAATGATTATTGAAATGAGCTGAGCTTCATGGCTGCAAATAGGGAAAACCCAGCAATTTATAAACTGGATGTAGTACACCCTGATAAATGGAATAGAGTGTATACAGCCTGATGTTAAAATCTACACCATCACTCAAATAAACCAATGGTTATGTTATGTTCAAGTTATATAAGGAGACAAGAAAAACAGTCTGTTATTTATTAGTTAGCTTAAGCAGAGGTAATTCTGTGGCTTGTTCTTCATTCTCCTGTCCTCTTCTCTTTTTGAACTCCAGTGTGCAATAAAAAAAAAGCAGGATTGAATTGAATGTAATGTTGTACATAGGGGGAATCTGCATCATTCTAAACCAATAATTTAATGGATTGTGGGCTGCCTAGTATGTTAAATACAAATCACAGGAAAAAAACAGTTAATCAATAAAATTTTATCAGTGTAGGAATAGATTCCAGTTGGGGACTGACTACACAAAGAAAGAAAGACAGGAAAGAAAGAAGAAAGAAGAAAGAAGCTCCCCACACCTGAGATATATCTCAATGTATTCCTAAAGGCTAGGCCAGAGACAGGATTTTTTGCAACTATCTTTTTATAGGATCCACACTACTGACTGCATCAGAGACTGGAATCTCTCTGCCCAAGGCGAGTGCTTTCTTCAAAGCTGTGCTCTTGCTCTTCCCTGGGCACACTGAATGTTTGAGTAGCTTATACGAAACTAAAATCTCTGACTGGAGAAACTGAAGGAAACCTGTATCATCATACCTTACAGTTCCCACTGCTAGGAGATCTGCAGTCTCTGCTTCAACTCAAGCACAGAGGGAAATGGAAGCTCACTTCTCACATGGGTATTATTATGCCTTAATCACATGCAAGAAAGGACTGACCCTACTGAAGTCAGCAACCTCAGGTAAAGGTCTTATGTGCAATTCAAGTAGAGGGAAGGGCTTTGTTCTAGCTAAATCAGGCACCTTCATCCTTATGCAGGGCAGGCCCTAATTCTAGGCTGGGACAACTGGATAGCTAGATACCTGAATCTGGTTTTGTTTGCTTGTTTGCTTATCCAGTGTTGCCAAAGGGAAGTACTACTTTGGGGTTATTTTACCAAGAAGATGATAAACCTCACAACAAATTCCCCAGAAAGGTTAAATCTTCATACTTTCAGGAACTCAAAACTTGACTGGAAAAGGCCCTGAGCAACCTGATCTAACTCGCCCTTCCTTGGAACAAAGAGTTGGAGCAGGTGACCTCCAGAAGCTTCTTCCAACTTCATTCTATTCTCTGCATGAATTGTTGTGTGGTGGAAAAGCGAGGAGGTAGACCACAGTGCATTTTGACTCTTACACCTCTCTTAATGTAGTATTTCAGGTATCATAATCCTCTCAACGGTCTTATGAGACCAACTGTGATTGTCCTTTTCGCAGGATGGGGGGACACAGGATGAGGCAGTGGTCATTATATATTTCTAAACTGTGCTCCTGAAGCGGGACTTCTGAGTCAGCTGTTGTTTCATGCAATAGGATATAACTACAACTAATAGAAACCAAGATCAGGTTGAGTCCTCATCTCACTGACAACCCTGTAGGATGGGAATGGCCATGTCCTACTGAATTGTGCCCAAGAGAGGTAGGGTTGCTAGTTCCTTATTTTTCCCACTGAACTGCATCTAAATTAATTTTGGCAGAGTATGAACTTTCTGCAGGAGATCCAGAAAGCTCCTCACAATGTACTCAGGGTAACTTTAGGTAGGTAGGTGGAGGAAAATGAAGTCTGTGTTGCCTATTTCTTGTCAAGAGAAAGAACATTCCTATAGAGCTGAGGTTATGAATATAAATGGTGCTGAGTTTTGCAGGCCTATGGTATCTTTCTTAGATACCAAACAACAGTTTAAAAAGCTAAAAAGAACTTCAAGATAGGATGTAGGCATATTGGATATGGGGTGATATGTGATGCCAATATGTTGCTAAGGGGTTTTTTTAAATTAACCTTTTATTATCTTCTGTAATGCTGCAAATTTATTTTGGAATATAAAAAACCCTCCACTTTTGACTGTTAATTCAAAATAAATTTGTGTTATGAGAATCTGCTTGTTTGCAGACATTGTGGTCAGACTGGTTCAGAATGGAATTGTTCCACCCTGACCCTTTCTAGGAAAACAAACTAGAGCTTTTATGGTCATTGCAGCAAGATGAAAGAGTTTCATTTCAGGACTACTGAATGTCTACTTGGAAATCTGTACAGCATGTATGTATGCATTCATATGTGTGCATGATTTAACTCCCCATGTCATGTGGAATGACTTTGTGGTCACTCAAAGTCTACAGTCTTAGATGAAAGACAGCACTATCAGCAGTTGTACCAGGAGCTGTAGTGAAGATTTCTGCCACCTTTGTGTATGTTGCAATGGTTCAGTGCTGATGATTTGACTTTTTTTTTGTCTGACAAGTGCAGTCAGATAGCAAGCAATATTTCACTGTGTCAAGGGATCTATCTTGAATAAATGGTGTTCACAGAAAAGCAAAGATGTATTCAGATTTACCTGTGATGAGTAGATTTAAATAATTCAGTGGCTTCAAACTACTTGACTTTTAGGAGTAAGAAGTGGGGCACATATATTTATGAGCCCCACATATTCACATGTTTACATAAATAAATATTCACATATCTGTTATATGAAATGATTAGGGTCTGTTCCAAAGCTCAAAGAAATTGCATGGGATTATTTATCATACCCAAACACAAATATGCAAGAGAAGATAAATGTATATAAGAAGAAGGGAATGCAGAGGAAGCAATGGTGTATGTTCTGTTTTTCTTGTCCCTCATTTGCTCTTGCTCTCCAGCTTTAAAAATGTGGGGAGTAGAGTTTCGTCTTTCCTAGGCAGTTGATTACCTGTCTGAAGGAAGCATAAGGCCAGATTTCATACCACTCATGTGCAGACCCTCTTCTCAAATGAAGAATTATGAGAATATAACAAAGAATGTTTTCTATAAACTGCTGAAGACGTGGGTTTTTTACCTGCTCACCCTAAGACAGCATTGTATGGTGTGAATTTTCACATTGCTCCATAGATTTAAATGCCAGAAGAAATCCGTCTGTTCAGATGTTCAGATGCTCAGACCTTTTACATAACAGAAGTCATGGAATTTTACCCAGTAAGTCAAGCAGTGGAAGAAATCATTCTTTCCTCTAATGTGAGTGTTATCAAGCCCATGAACTTGTGACTAAATCAGTGTATATCTTACTGAAAGACATTTGGTCTAAATGTAAGGCCTCCAGGAGATGATTAATCAGCTACATCCTTTAATTATGTTGCAGCAGTTAATTACTGTTGCTGTTAAAAGTTGTCTTGCTTCCAATCTGAATGTGTCTGTCTCCATGGAGACATTATTCTATGGAAAGAATAGTTCACCGTGACCTCTCTACATAGAGGTTTCTATTTGTTGTCTTTATTTGTAGATTGTTTGTCTTAATCTCAGGCTACAATTGTCCTGACTGATGGATGCATCCTGATAGCTTGGTATAAATACAGAGCTCCTCTAATCAATGCAAAAAATGTGACTTAGATTTATGTGAGTATGAGGAATATCAAAATCTGGCTCTCGCAGCTAACATACTGCTCTTCATACATGCTGCCCTTTATAGCTAGAAGAAATCCTTGTCTGTAAAACGAGCTTCAATTTGGCTTCTCCTGAGCAAACTTAGTGAAAGCTTCCAGTTCTGATTTCCATTCAGCATGGCTATCAGCCTCACAGAGGGGAAGGTTTCACCTTCATAAAGACATACTGAAGAAGAAATTAATCTTTCTCAGGGAGAGGCTTGTCTTTTACTAATACCAACCTGATTTTACTGTGCTGTGATGTCAGGGAGCAATTACTCAGCAGTCAGCAGTGATGGCTTGAGGAGCCTGCTGAAAATACAGACTGACTCCTTTATTTTCTCAATTTATTTTCTGGAGATAATGTCTTTGTATCACTTAGTAAGTATCTGAAATCTGGGATTCTGAGACAATGACTACTCAAGGCAGTCTATGACACACTCTTGCCTTCTCTTTCACTGTCAGTAGCTCCTAAACGCACACTCATACTCTGTTCAAGCCCAAATCAGTTCATGTGATCCAGGACTTGGGAGCTTCAGCATATGTCTGCCTCTGACTAAGTTTAACCAAAACAATCATATTTGGCTACGCATGTTTTTCTTCTGGATAAAACCTGGTTAAAATACCAGAATAATTAAAAATGTGATCAGTGCTTTGAAAATCTAAGTTTACTGACATGGGGTACACTAGATAGCATTGATTAGTGACAATGATGTTCAGAACTAATATACTTTGCATTTACTCTTACTCAAATACCATGTACTGTCTGCATGAGGAGAAAACCTCAAAACCAGCAGCATACTGATTACAGGATCCTGTGCTGGAAAGGATATGGAGTTGTTTTCAGTAACTTTTCAGCTTCATCCCACCTAATGCCATGCTTTCTCTCCATGGAGACAAGGGATTTGATATTGACTCACATATGCAACATCCAGGGAACTAGTGAATTGGAGGGGGAGGAGAGTCTAGGCTGACTTCTACCTCCTGTGCTCAAATAACATCTTAATTCACTAATGATTTCAAAGGCATTGAGTAAAAGACTGAATAAGCCAGTCTGCAAATTGGTCAACTTTTAACAACAGCAGTTAAAAAAGAAAATACCAGTCCTAATGAGATGCCTAGAGAAACAGGAATAGCCTCACAGCATGTAAATGAAGATCTGTTTGTCCCAGGTTCTCATGTCTGATAATAGCCCATAGCTTATGTTTCAAGGGAATCCTGTGGCTGGATAATCTGTACCCTTATTCATCTTCCTCTGGTTTTTAAGTGTAGAAATTATTGGATGTCAAAGTTTACCATCCACAGCATGCATACAAAAGACACGGGATGGAAAGGGTCAGTGTGCTGCATGTCCTGAAGCATCCCCTCAAAGAACTGGGATTACCTCAAAGTCCTTTCTGTCTGTCAGTTCATCAGATAAATCTCTATTTGACCTAATACCTTCAGATATCTGTAAAGTGTGATCATTCTGTTAGTTCTCTGTACAGATATTCAGCCTTCAGCTTAAACTCATGAATTCTTGACCCCAATGTCTAAAATAATAAATACGGCATGGAAGGTTTTTCAGATCTTCTTTACCTTTGTGTAAAGCTTCAGGGAAGCATGAACATATGGAAGTCAGGAGGACTTAAGATAGTGAACATTTCACAGTTTAGATTGTTTTAGACATCCACGTTTAGCAGCGGTAGAGGTGAATGGCAAACCTGAGGAGGAAGCTGGGCTCAGTGAAACTTTGCCTACTTCCCTGCTGAAAGTAGGAGTGATGAACTCTAGGGCTCTGGGGAGTGTTTTCAGGACAAGGTGGAATCATCAAAATGTTTTGTTGAAGTTTCATTGCTTCATTTTCTTTCTTTGAGGTAATCGAAGTTGCTTTGTGAGCCCTGGAACTAAAAAGGTCTGATTTCCTCTCCAGACTTCTGTTTTTTTTTCGTTAAGTCCTTCATCTTTAGCCCTGGTTCGGTACCCAACTAAGTGTCTGTTGTTTCCTCCACACAAGCAAAAGACAGCACATGGAGTGTTATTAGCAGGTGCTGCTGAACACAGCACAAAAAGGCTGAGCTCTACCTCCCTTTCCCTTGACAGAAAAGTGATTTGAGCAACTCCATTCTACCTTGACAATGATTTTTGTTTCGTGAAATTTGTTGGAAAATTTCACATCTTCGTGACTTCCATTTGTTTTGAGTTTTTTTTTGTCTGATGTGGCTGAAATTGGACAAGATGTAATTAGAAGGGGATTGACAAATACAGAATGTCATCTGAAGAAAGCAATCTATAAGTATTGGGAAGTCTTTGAGGGAACAGAATAAAGAGTAAAATGTGCATCTTTTCAGTAAGAAACCCAACCTTGAAATCTTGAACTTCAGAGATACCCATTTTGAAAGTGATGATTCAGATGGGAAAACCAGGCTTAAACTGTTACACTATTTGAATTAATTTAATAACAGGGTAGCATTTAAGCCTTAATTGTGTTTCATTTTTATGGCTACCTAGTATCATGTCTGGGTACCTATAGGACAAATCTTTGTATTCATAATTTCTGCATCAAGTCCTACATTTTGTTATCAGATAAAGCAAAATTGCTCACAGGAGTAAGGCAATGAGCATTTATGTGGCTTTTTATATCTTGGAAAACATACGTGTGTTAATAAAAAAAAGTGTCACAATGCTTAAAGATGATTTTGTTTCTTAAACAGATACAGACAAACGTCATTGGGGAAATTATTGATACATAATTGTATTACATTTAAACACTTCTGAAATTAAGAACATAAAACATAAAAACATCCTTTTTTAATAAAACAATATTAAAATATTATCACTGGTGTCTTTTTATTGCAAATATAAAGGATCTTTCAAGCTAAGACTTACAGAGGGGCATATTCCATCATTTCTCTTCAGGTCTCCCTATTCCAATCTTTATTTGGTCTCATGGTGAAGAATATTTTTTGTGGCCCTGTGTGTGTGTATAGATGGAATTTCCCCTGAAACAGCTTGTTCCCCTTGTCCCTTCAAGTGGATTGCTGTGACAAGAGCACTGTAGTGTGTGCTGTAATGACCTTTTAGGTGCTAGAAGACAGGAATTAGATCTCTCTGAGCTTTCTCTTCTCTGGGCTGAATAAACTCAGTTCTTTCAACCTTTCTTCATATATCAAGTTCATATATCAACTGATTCACGTATCAACCCATGGGTTAGTGATAAAAGGGACTGAGAGCTGTCAACATCCTGTGAAGTCCCTGGAAATGAAAAGAACAAAGGTCCATGTTATTCTTATTTTTTAAAAAGGATTGTGTGCACCCCTCCAGTTCTAGCACAGGAAACTGCATTTCTTCATGATGCTGTTTGAAGAGGCTCTGTGCCTGGAAATCAGCATGGTGGTTTGCTTCTGACTGTGCTGTGATATTCTACATCAGACTTCTGCCTTAAATAAGGTCAAAAAAAAGGTGCCCTATGCCAATACTTGACATGTGACTACAAGACTCCTGTCAGCACAGATGTCAGTCCCAGCTGCATAGCTCATCAGCTTCTTGCTGATGGATGCCAAGTGGTGCAGTGGAACAACATATAAATTAAGATCCTGCATATATGAATTAAGTATTGATGAACGGAACCATCCCTATGAAGCTCCAACTTTCTTCTAGATGACATATCCATTTACATTTAAACAGTGCTTAGAGTTTAGCTGAGGCTTTGACACTTTTTCGATTTAAGAAACTGTTCTTGCTGTCCAGAATGATGTGATGTGGGCAGTCTAGCATACGCTGAGTTGTCATACCACCAGCCCCATCCCAGTTTCAGCCCCCACTGTAGACACTCTCTTGGCTCACAGCTGGACACTGGAGGGACTGGCACCTGATTTCCACCACATGTGGTGAATAATTGCATGAGTATTTGCCTCTAGGGCAGTACTGCCACATATCAATTCACAGGGCTGCAAGCTAAGACAAGAAAGTCAATAAGACATTCCCCATTACTTGGTACTGTGCATTATTGATTCTGAATATCATCAGAATAATGTTAACATAATTCTGCTCTACCGCAGCTTGCAAGCACCAGCCAGTATAACACCAGCAGTGACTGTTTCCTGTATCAGTCAGCCTTTGTTTCTTTTTTCCTTTTAAATTCAGTGGTTAACTCTGCTTATGGATGTTCAGACTTTGCTTGCTGGAGTACTGCTCTGACATTCAACAGTCACTCAAATGCCTGGCGCTGAGCACATGTGATAGTCTGTGCAGTACTGGGCACTGTTGGGCATTTCCAGATAGGGGGAAAACAGCTTTATTTCACTGTGGGGCTGTTAGGAAAACTGCCACTCCATTCAGGGAGCTTTAGAGAGCCTTTAACATGTCCCTTACCCTGAGGTTGCTACCCATGCATTTTACACATTCTTTTTAGTGGGTACAGTTCAGTTGCATAATTAGTATTTAAAATAGCAAATCAGAAGCTAAAAGACTGGAGAGGGGAAAGAAAAGAGGTCTGAAAAGCCTGGAAAACTTCCACTGACACAGGACAAGCTGAGATGAAATCTCCAGCAGCAGGGATGGATGGTGAGTGCAACACTGCCATCTCTTGAATACCCTTTGCAAGATCTGGTTTTCCACTGATTTACTCACACTATGTCACTTACACCACACACATCCCCACATGTCAAGTGTTGCAGCCTCCCTCTAAAAGGCTAAATAATCTATCTAAAGTCCAGACATGCTGAGAGAGGAAAACAAACAACCAAAACACAGCCAGGAACTGGGAGGAAGCTCACAGTAGTCTGGTTGCAGTATTACCTGAAACAAGGTTTATTTCTTAAATCTTTTTTCATAGCTTTGAAGTTTTAGAGTGTTCAAGGATATAGAGACCATGAGATTATCTAGCCTGAATGCCTCTGCCTATTACAGTACATCCATGGGTTTTTTGCACTGTGCTTTGGGGCTTGCTCTGAATTAAAGAGGAGCTTCTAGGAAGGTGCTAGAGACTGAGCTGGAAAATGAACAGATTGAGAATCTCTTGGTGGTTTGAGTTAGCCTCATTCTTAGAAATGCATGTGTAATCTGAAGCTGGAATATGTCCAGCTACAATTCAGAGCTACTGCCTCCTTTTGCTTTTTATTACTAAAGGTGCAAGTACCTGGTATTTTTATCTCTGTGGAAGTATTTCACGTTACAGCCATGATCTCAATCTACCTTTTGCAAACCAAACATGCACTTCAGAGGAAAAGCAAACAAACAAACAAACAAAACCAAAACCCCAAAACAAACAGTATAAACCTACCACATTATTGCAGCCACCTTACTGCATAACCTCTAATGAAGTTTTTACCACCCACTTTAAGGTTGACATCCTTCAACAGATACTTTGTGTCCTCTGCCACATACCCTGATCATAGCAAAAGAATTACCACTATGACACTTAAAATACTGGCATATGAATTTAGCAAACCCCGGAAGGAATGTCTCAGTTTGATACATCAAAGCGATTCCTTAGGCTCTCTTGCAGATTCAGAAGCAGACTCTGAAAATATCCTTTGAGTCTTTAACAACTGGAAATTATCTTTTAAAAATGAATCAAAGTCTAAAAACCCAGAGACTGTGGCAAATGACTAAAAATCCTTGCTGGAACACTTACCCTGAGCTAGTCCCTCACACTCCCTAGAAGGGCAGGGCTCCCGCTTTAGGAAATACGGTCAGTTAGTGTAAAACTAATGTCAGAGTTTTCCTTTTTGATACAAATGAATGAACTAAGTCATCTGTCAGACTTCTCTAGTCTTGATTTGTCCTCGTGTAAATAGATTAGGGCTGTATGCAAAAGAGAAGTCGCATACAATAACAGTTCATCTATTTACTTCTAGTTTATATTCTTTAGGAGTTTATATTCTTTAGGAGTTTATATTCTTTAGGAGGCTTGAGAAAAAAATCTCAGAATACATTTCTCAGTGAATGGAATTGCTATCCTTTAATTCTTAAAAACTTTTTGTCTTCCAAATATTGTAACTCATGGTTTTTAACATCCTAATGATTCAGTTCACACTGATTTGAAACTAGATCTTAGGTTTATTCCTAATCTTCAGCCATGAAACAGCAATTATTTTCTTCATTCTACAAGTCACAAAAGTGTGCTGAGTGATGCTTCCCTAACAGCTTCCAGTGAGAGAAAATTTTTGCCTTCAGTTCAAATTTTTATTGGGTTTTCTGCAATGCTTCTCATAATGGGTTTAGAACACAGAATAGCAGAGCCATATTTTCCATTCAAACATTTGCAGCTCCTTTTTGATTGATATATGGATTTTCTGTTCTGTAAGAGCAAACAGACTTAAAATTCTAGACTCCTGGACAATTTTCTCTATGCTTTTCATTCCTCCAGTCATAGAGTTATGGAATTATAGAATGGTTTGGATTGGAAAGGACCTTAATATCATCTAGCTCCAATCCCCCTGCCATGGGCAGGGACACCTCACACTAAACCACGTCACCCAAGGCTCTGTCCGACCTGGCCTTGAACACCGCCAGGGATGGAGCATTTACCACTTCTTTGGGCAAGTAACAGTCACAGTAACATGTCCATATTCATGACTTAACAAATATGGTATCATGGAACAAGCTTGTAAACACTTTTACCAATTTGTCTGAGCTGATGACAAATTTTAGTGTGACTCACAAATCTTCAGTAATATCTTCACTCATCTTTAGAATCCATTCATTGTCAGGCTAAAAAGCAAATGGATTTAAAGCATACAGGACATTTCTTTACTTTTGAGATTAAAACAACTCACTAAAACTGTAAGCTGTTTTTTCATAAGCAAAATCAAACTGTTCTTTCAGGAGTTTGATTTTTTCTCTCACAAAAGAAATTTGATAAGTGAAATAAGCCAAACAAAAGCTGTACCTTATATAATACTTGAAAAATAAGATGAGCAAGGAAGAATTGCTACTGTCTTGAGGAAGTGTAGTTCAGCTGCTTGTCAGTTCTTGGTAATATTGTCCCAGTGGTGGGCTATCAGTCCAGTATCAGTGGATTGGTAAAGTAGGGTCACAACATCTATACTTGTAGAAGACTGTTGATACTAAGGATCAGATATCAATGCTGTAAATGTCAACTTGTTTGGTTTTTTTAACTTGTGTGTAGCTCCCTGCTGCTCCTTGAGAGTTAATGTCCATTTGTTAATTTGTCTTACTGCTGTTGTGCAATAGATGTGCTTTTGGAGCACACCTGCTAGTTTAGTTTCATTCAACAGGAACGTACCTATTATACTCTCTGAGCATATATCACCATGTAAACCAGAGCACAATAAAAGTGGAAATTGGGAGATTTGCTTCAAAAGTACACTTTTAGTCTGAGCTAAATGTAGATACACCCATTATTTTCTAAGAAATATCTGCTACAGAACGAAAAAATACCCAGTTGCTTTTGTACTTATTAGAGGTATTATTCAGACAGCAGAAAATGAGAGCCC
>JANHGB010019931.1:0-23767 GCA_026283785.1 Coracopsis vasa
GGCAGTGTTCAAGGCCAGGTTGGACACAGAGGCTTGGAGCAACCTGCTCTAGTGGAAGGTGTCCCTGCCCGTGGCAGAGGATTGAAACTGAATGAGCTTAAGGTCCTTTCCAACCCAAACCGTTCTATGATCTCCTCTAATAAATGAAATGTACCCAAAGTGCCAGTGCTTGCAGCGTTCACTGGCAGCGCTTGTTTTGCTGTGTGTGAATAGCCGTTATGTCTCTGGACCTCCTGACAAACCACTGTTAAGAAGGACAAACAAGAAAACCCCAAACTGTAAGGCTCTATCCCAGAACTCTTACCACATAGATTTAAGAATCACCAAGTGGCAAAATAGCACTGTAGTAATCCCCATTTAATGGTGTCTGTATCAGGGTAGCATGCTCTTATACAGTATTGGATTTTAATATAGCCACAGCCAGAAGTGGGAATGTATTCAACTGAATATCATACTGATCCTCTGCAAAACATCCAACACTTTTCAAAACCACTAATTAACATCACCAGCAAGTTTCACATCAGGACTTTATATCAGCTGCTAAGAGTAGTCTAGTTCTTAGTGTGGTTTTAGTGCCCCAGGTAGTAAATGTGAGCAGGATCCCAGACCAACATCCTGCAAGTTATTTGCTGACTGCTAACTCTGTTCTGGCCTCACTAGCAGAAAGAAGGGTGAGGTAGCAAATGTTAATCCTTTTTGCACTTCTGGGTGAACAACTCATCCCTTCATCACAGAAACTGAAGCCATGTAAGCGTTGACAAGGCATGTGGAAAACTGCTGTACGTTTGCTAGGATTCTAAAGTAAAGCCTTGCAACTAAGCTTGGAGTAATCTCTGTTTGCACTGAGCTCTGCAGGCCTTCAGCAAAGCAGAATAAAGTCCAATGTCCTGGAGCCTGCAGCTGAAGTTTTGAGTGAAACACTGAACCCTGGAGGCAGACAGCACACACCAAGAGGTAGTGGTGGGTTTAAATCTTCTTTGTGGCTCTTTGGAAGAATACCTATTTCCCTCACTTGGGGCCACACATAATTGTGTTACTCAGATTTCCATCCTTTATAGAAAGGCTGGAAAGCATCTGATTAAAGCAATCTGATGACAGAAGTATTTGATTTTAAAAAGGAAGGAAGGATTTTTTCTAAATACAAATAAAAGGCATCCAAGTGGCATCATATGAGGATCTGATCTTGCACCTTTAAAATTGTCTATCTTGTTTTCTTCATATTGGCTTTTCAAGTCTCAACTATCAATTAAGAAGTCTTTCTCCCATAGCTCAACCCTCTGATTTCACTGAGCCTGTGTATGTGAGCTGAATAACTTACATTTTTTGGCCCCACTTTGAAACTCATTTCAGGCGGTTTGGAATTATTTGAGCCTGAAAACGGATTGGAATTTACTCAGCAAAAATGGTATTTTTTATATAAGTATGCCAAAGGCTTTGCCAGTTCTGCCCCAGCTGTCCAAATTGTCACCAAGCAAAGAATATACCAGCCCCAAAGGAATTGCTCCTTGACATTTATGGGCTGCTAAAGTGAAGTAAGACCAAACCCTCCTGCCCGCCCTCCCAGGGAGTTGTTCAGGCAGGGAGCACTTCCTCTGTGCTTAAAGCAATGAAGAAGGTGAACACGGATTGGAATAAGAATGTTGAAATTCATCAGTGAAAATTCTAGATGAGGTCAGGAAGTTATAGCAAATTCCCTGACGTATGGAAGGAATACAGGGAAAATGGACAATGTCACTAAAAGGGTTGGTCATGATTTAGCAATACCTGTTGCACTGGATTTAAGTCCATCCAGATGGACAAGAAAGTTGGCTGGCTTAAAGAAGCACCAGAAGGATCTATAATTTCAGCAGTAAAGGACATAAAACCATTGCTGAATAAGATTTATAAGAGTTGGCAATCAATAAAATCAGGTTTAAAGATCAATTCATAGTACTTTAAATCTTAATATTAATCGAGGGAGCTAATTCTTCAGGCTCCCACATGTCCATGGTGCACTACTAAAAAGTAACCCAAAGTCAGAAGATATCACTAACATTAATATTTATCTCACTAACACAAGGCAGAGCAGGTTTCCACGGAGGCTGGTTTTTAACTTTGTGCTTTCTTTTATGCTCCATTGCTGTTGCTACAAACACCCCAAGAAAACACACAACCAAGGATGTTTGCACAGGTGCAGCTGTGTTTGTTATTCCAGGGTTTATTCCCAAAAGCTGCAGCCTAGAGGAGTGGATACAGGTGCTGGGGGTTGGCAGAGACCAAGAGCCACAGCACAATACCTGTCATCAGCCCTCCTCATCTCCTGCCCCTTATCTTCCTTTGAAAACACCTCTGTGATGTTGGTCTATTTATCACAAAACTTACCAAGGGTGGCTGTAATCTGAGGGGCTTACTGGTGCCAATATGATGCCTAGGGTTTCCATAGGGTTCAGACCCAGTTCTTAGGTGCCTGTCCACCTTATTTGCTGTTAAGTTCCATGTGTACTTGCAGGGTTAAGAAGGTGTTGCAGTTTCATGAGTGGACAGAGAGGCATTTAAACACATGCTTAAATGATTTGTGGAACTGAGGCCTGGAAACCCCCCAATTTCTCCTCAGCCTGAAGGAAGAATCAACAGATGACACAAGAAGTTGGTCATGGAGTTCAGAGAATTGCCTTCCCCTCCCTGAAAGGAAATTTGGAGGAAAGGAAAAAAAGAAGAGAAAAACAAACCCAAACCTCTCCTCTAGCACTTCATTTTTACAGAACTGTCCCCGGTTTCCAGAGGAGTTTAATCTTTTTTCCAGTATCCACCAGGATAACAATCAAAACACCAGCACAGATGCAATGTCAGAGGCGATGTTCTGACCAAGCAGGAAACAACCTTCGCAGTCCAGCAGGAAGAAGGTCAGATCATCTTGCCCCAACGCCGCTGTAAGAACTCTGCTTGGATGTGAAAACTTGCCTTGTCCTATGGCTGCTCTTCTCTCAGCATGTGGACATGGACCTACCTCAACCAGAAGAGCTCCGAGCCCAACAAATGCCTGGCATAATACTGCAGAATGTCCTTTTTATTCTTTCTATACATTTTATTCTTAGCATGGCTTAAATGTCATGTTGTGTCTCCTTTAACTACAGATATAACCCCAGACTATGAGTTATTTGTCTAGTCCAGAATGTATCAATGTAGTTTTTTCAGTGGGATTTTTCTTAGCCAGGATTTTGTCTTAGAGCAGGGATTTTTCTTAGAGCAGCCTGCTGTAGTGGAAGGTGTCCCTGCCCATGGCAGGGGGTTGGAACTGGATGATCTTAAGGTCCTTTCCAACCCAAATCATTCTGCGATTGTGTTATTTTTGACACCAGGAGGAAGAGCAGCACAGTCTCCAAATGCACCATTCAGCATCTGACAGTTCTTTCTAACTTACTATTCTCTATTCACACAATTTAGGTCTTTCACTGTTCCTTTCTTTGTGTTGTCAGATTTCTCTTTTGATGACTGAATTATCTCTAATGGAAAGTTCTTTCAGCTGTTTTCATGACTCCTGCTCTATTTTTTTTTCCAGACAAAAGAAGGATACATCTCAGCTGCTGATGCACAGTTCCCAACAGCCTATTATGTCCAGGAAAACAGGCATATGGGCCCTTTATTTGTGGAAAGGGAGACACCCATGGGTTACTTCAATTTTTTCCAAGGATTCCCAGAAGTTTCTATTCTTCTCACCTCCCTCTGAGCACACTGGAATCATCCAGACCCCAAAACCCAGTTCAGGAAGGGTGAGTACAGGTCATTCAGGAATCCAAATCCAGCACACAAACAGTGCTGATGACAACTAATTCAGTGTGCCATAAGGCATGAAGTAAATTTTAGTGGGAATCCTCCAGAAACATGAATGGCAAAGGGCTATATTCCTGTCTTCCATCAGGTACTATATGTTGCTACCAAATGGATAGAGGTATCGGAGTTGCTCTTTCAATCTTGATACTGTGCACCCCTCTTAGATTTGGTCATGCTAAGCAGCAATCCAAATATCTTTTGGGCTATATTATAAGGTAGTGCAGGTTCAGCATATGCTTTTGTGTCTAAAACAGGAAGAAAAATTATTCTTTGGAATACCTGGGATTCCACTGCAAGGGAATGCTTGAGGAATCCTGATATTCAAGAGGAGGGTTAAGAGTTCTGAAGAGCTGGCAATGTGGCTAGACTGAAGCAGGATCCAAGAGGAAAGACATCAACTCTCTCTGAGACACTGAGGTTTATATCATAAGCCTGAGATTAACTGCAAGTTACCTAAAGGTCTGAAGGAAAAACAAATAACTCCTTAGAGTAAAGCTGATTCATTTATCCCATGTCAAGCCTAGTGAGTTCTGTGATTCCTGAACAGCTATTTTATCTGCATTTAGGGAAAAAAAATATTCTAATGGTCATATAACAAATTAACATTTGAAATTTTGAAGAAAAGGCAACTTTTCTATGATTGCATTGTTTATAGCATCTCAGACAGCTTTAAAATTAGCAAAATTGGAGTGAAATATAAGTAGCTACATGAGGCTATTACCATGCAGCTGTTTAAAGATTACAAATGAAGGTAGAACATAGCCATAATATTAGAAAAATATGGATTACAGACTCGTTCTTGTAGAGGACACTCTCAGTTTCTACAGATTTCATTAAGGGTTAGGTTGTGATACTTGATTCACACTTACCCGTGTCAAGTGATGTCTTAATACTCCTTTCCAATGGGCTAACTGAAAGAATTAGGTATTATTCAACTTGAGAAAGGATCATAATCCAACCTTAAAACCTGAGTGCTCTTAATGTACAGAAGCACCAGGCTTATTGCTGGGAAAATTGATGTTAGACTTTTGAGATGAATAATATTGTTTTCCACAAATGATATTTTCTACCAAAAATCATACAAGAACTTGCTTAACTTATGCTAAATCCTCTGGGGAAAGGGAGAATAGCTCCAGTTTCACTCCTAAGTGTCTGTTCCATTTAAAGGATATTAGCTAGCCAAATGAAAAATGCATGAATCAATCAGCAACAAGGACCTTGATCTCCGAATGAGACAATGCTGAGCTTTGAGATTTATGGTCTTGCTTCCAGAATTCCATTATTTGGAGGAACAACAACAATAACAATGGGAGATGACATCAGAATAGCTAGTGTTCTTCTTTTCCTTTCTTTTCCTGTTGATCACAAGATGCTGACTTCTGTGTCAGTCACCCCTGTCAAATGAGTAAACGTTTGGTGCTTTAAAAGATCACCATGTGCTCAGTTCAAAATAAAATGAGACTGTCTTGAATGGAAGAGCATTATTGCTGCCTGCATTTTGCACTGCTAATTAGTTTAGCCACAAAACAATTACTTATTTCTTACTTTTCTCCTGTATTTCTTCTGCAGGCAGAGCTCCATTTGATTTTTACACATAGAAAATACATTGTTGGAAGTTATACTGCACTGAGGTAGGGCAGACAAGGATTCCATTCTAACCACTTGTGATTCTTGTTTTCCATTTCCCTGGAGAACTGCAGAACACATAATAGAGTTGCCCCTTAACTTCATGATACTAATGATACTAACTTTGGGGTATGTACAGTGGGTGAAGTTCCTTCAGACACTGTCTGCCTGGCAAGACCTGCCTAACAGGCTTAATCTCTTTCTGCCGCAGTGCCAAAAGTGAGAGAAGGTAACAAGGGGATAGATTTACTGGAGGAGGCAAGAGGGACTCACATTAACAGTGCCTGGACATGGGGATACTCTCACATAGTGGAATATAGTTGTGACCATACAGCTCTGGGGTGTCCTTCCCCATTCAGGTTGGAGTTGTGCATCTTATTAATGAGAAGTAAATCCTGTTTCAACCTGATTGCACAACGCATGTGGAGAACCAACAAAGCATAGATGGGGCCTTTTGTAGAGTCCAGGTCCATACCAAACTCTGGATTAAGAAAATAACAAAGCTCTTATGCCACCTTGAATATCATCAAAACACCCTGGTTAAATGTATGGGTAAAGAAATGGGTAAAGACTGGATGGAAATACTAAGAGGATAATATGTTCAACATATAGATTATTAGCAGCCATTTCTAACACTAGTTCTGATACTCCTTTTAGCATGCAGCCATATATGTATATACACACACACACATTTCTGGTAGGAGAAATAGGCAAAAGTAGCTTATTGTGAAAATACTCATTCACTTGAAAATGGCAGCAAAGATCAGATGCAAATCCAGCCCTAAACTCCCCTCAGACTAGGCGATATTTGAATTTAGGCTTTGTTCAGTGCCTTATCTTGCATGAATGGCTCCTCTCTGGAGTTGTATCCCTTCTGCAAACATCATGGCACGGCGCAGCCAGTGAGGCAGGAAGGAAGGTTAAAGGATATATCAGAGATAGGGATGCTCTTCCTCCCTTACTTCAGCAAGTACAGGTTATCGAAACCCTTGATGTAATCTTAAAATGCATCGAGATAACCAGCTAAACCTTCCCCTGATTACATGGTCCTCATTTGGGGTGACAGTTTAATACAGAATATATCATCTTGCTTAGAAAAATATTAGATTTAATATATTTTTTAAAAAATCAGATGTTGTCCATTTTGTATACTTTGAATGAGTACCTATTATTTATTAGCAATACTGGGCATGCTTGCTTAACAAGAAAATTCTTATGTTTTCAGAGTTCACTTGCTCCTGCTGTTCATACGAGCAGTTTGCTGAGACCAGCAGTCCTCCAGCTTTTCAGGCCATTTATTTCAGGCAAACCGACCTTTCCCTGCCTGGCTACTGCTGCTGTCCTTAGTGATGTAGCCATATAGAAGGCATTTCAATGTAGGACATGATGGCATTGGCTGGTGGTGGCCAGTCGATGATTCAGTGCCATTTCTAGGAAAAGCAAGTGATGGGCAAACCCTCCTGTGTGTCTCAGATGTGAATCATGTTTTGGAGAGAGTTAGGGGTAAGGGAAAGGACTACACATGAGCTCAAAATGAATCTGTAACCTTAAAGAAAAGCATGCCTTTGTGCCTTTGTGGCCTTGAGGAATTAGAAGGTTTGTACACTTTGGGAATCAAAACACAACTCAGTGTGAGGGGAAACAGTAACTGTAAGCAGGAACTACAAGTCCCATTTTGTAGGAAAGTCTGTCTCTTTGAAAGTGTTTTCCCTATTCTGAAATAGAATAAAATTTCTTGTCAGGTTTTCCTTGAAGTAAAATGGTGACATAAAAAAGGTATTTAACATTTACCCAAATGCTTTTGTGTTGACTTTGAAGATTTTAAACCGCTTGAATTAAAACCCATCTTGAAATGAAAATGTAGCATCTTTATTTCCAGCAGGTATTTTTCACCTGATGAAATATGAAAACATGAAATCCTTTTCATCTGTTTTGTAATCAGCTTTCCAGGAGTTAACATTTACCATACAGTTTTCTGTTTATTTCTAAGATTTCCAGACAGGCAGGGAAAATAACTGGGAACAGTTACTGCACAGCCTTTAAAACACACCCCACTGCAGCAGATAGCAGATAGCAGATAGTTAAGCCTTTGCCAGTGCTGTTCTAACCTGGTCTCAGCACAAAGTCTCTTTACCTGCCTTTGTTGCTCTGAATGCTTTTCCAGGCAGGTAATGTGAAAGATGGTCCTGTTGATGATGCTCTTTTATTTACGAACAGATTTATGCTGCACAAATAAAATTAAAACAAAAGATAATGTGACTTCCAGAGAGATCTGGAGATCTAAAGTTAGGTTTCCCATTTTAGCAACATATTGAACTAACTTATAATGGCTTTTGTTTTAGCTAAGAGCATCACCCAATTTCCAGCCTGGTTACAGCTGCAGGAAAAGACTGGCAGCTAACATAGTAATGAGTCAGTATCTATTGAGATTCACTCATTACTATTAATTTCCCCGTTGCTTCCAACCAATTCAGGAACTACTTATGGAAATTCTTCTTCTTCTGTCTTGCTGAAATCCAGCACTGTTGATGTCAAAGCTGCCAACAGGCACAGCAACGCTACTGTGATAAAATAAGTCCAATTCTATCCCAATCTTGCTTTCCTAGGAAGAACAGAACTCATTAAATAATTATCAACTGTGACAAGAAAGTAGCTGGCCAAACACTTGCTGCTAATCTAGGCATGACAGCAGGACTATACCTTTCAAAGCAGTAATTAGCTAGATGAACAACAACATAAGTACCAGACAATGACATGGAAAGGACTGTCCCTAAAGGACAGATTTATTATACGTAGGGTTTAGTGTTTGTGTGACTTATGAATGTTATTTTGCAGTATACAATTACACTTCTCTTCTGCTGCCTTTCTCTTTTGTTTTCTGCACAGTTTATGGAAGTGGGCAGAGAGAAAATCAGGAGCTGAAGCCATACGAGAGCAGGTGATGGAAGCTCTGCAACACATTCCTTATGTTCATGAAATGGGGGTGCTGCATAGATCTCACAGTAGAATACCATCAGCCTGCACCCTCTCCTGTGGGAATAAGAAATCCAGTACCTGCACCCTGCCCTCATTTTATGCTTGCACTGATAGCTACCTAGTGTTTGTAGATCAGGTCTAGTAATCATTATTACTTTTGTTTCTTGACAGGACAGGTTCTTGGTATAAATTGGTATGAGTGGAATAATATGGATTTATCCACAGCATACACTAAACCAGCAGTCAGCACCAGTGCTAGAGATAGGGTTCTATCAGCTAATATAAATCATAAGCCCAGACTGCTACCATTGAACGTAAAAGGCAGGACTACGATTGCACCTAGAGCTGATGCTGGAATTACATGCAGCCAAACTTGTTTTCAATTGAACTGTTCAAGTGCTTAAAGTTAAGCATGCACATAAGTGTTTGCAGGATTAAAGCCTCCGTTTGGAATGACAGAGTAAATCCAAATGGAGATGGATTAGCTAGCAGAGGGCAGGTGAGGTGGTCAAAGGCACATGCAGTTTATCATATGGCTCTGTAATTTACTACATGATTATCACAACTACATATTTGGTGTGGGGATATAGATATACATGCACACATGTATACACAGAGCCAAACTTTTTTGGCACGGGGGCCACACAGTCATTTCAAATTGAGACTCTGGGCTGCACTTGTTCCAGGACTGCTTGTCTGTTGCCAACACACTGAAGCGCCTCAGGCTTCAGTCTGATTCTTTGTTTGCTTGCCCATTAAAGTTCTTATCCCACACTCCCTTTTGGCAGAAAATGTTGTTATTTCTGCTTTATGCTGGCCTAGGCCCTTCTCCTGCCTCTGTTCCTATTAACCTACAGTAGTGACAGCCAGGAGCAAACTGAAGCAGCTGGTTGGAGATGCTACTATCAGACTGCGAAACAGCTGTTGTGCAGAGGGGCCACCCCGAAAAACTTCTATTACAGCACTGCTGGGCCGGATTTTGGCCATTGCAGACAGGGAATTGGGAAAAGAGGTACTTTCATTTGCAAATATTTAATTGCTGAAAAATGTAGGGGTGTGTGCGGCATCTTTATTGGATGTCACACAGAAGTAATGCTTTCCAGGTATTTTGCTGGCACTTGGTGTCATTGTCGTCTCGCTGCCAGCATGCAGTGGCCCCATGTTGCAACTCAGTGTGAAACGGATTTCCAATTTTTCTGTTTAAATTAATATTTACCAGTTGGTTGTTTTTGGCAGACTTTTATTGATAGCATTGATTCAAGAAGAATAGCCAAATTCAGCTCTTGGTTACAGCAGTGTGACATCTGGAGTTAACTCCACTTCTACCAATGTTACCAAGAGACAAATTCCTTCTGTCTTTTTGTAGTGTGACATTTGCTCCGTCCTTACCTACAGATATGAGCTGGGCTGCAGCTTTAAGTTTGGAAAAATTGGGATACAGCATTGATTATAGCTCTGCAATGTATTGATTGTCTTCTCCAAGACACTTAATAGTACGTGCATCTTAACCTTCAGGAACCATTCACTTCAGAACACCATTATTACGTGCAGAAATAACTCTTAGGAAAGCAGCATAAATTAGGCTTTCACTATCAGCTAAAAAAATAATCATTTGAATGATTTTGTATCCATCATCATTCAGGTGGATTAATCACTTCAGACTTATTTCAGCTATTTCTAAACTAAAGATGGAGCAGAACACTGACCAAGGCACAGGACCTACACTGGAATTTGAATGGACTCAGAGCAAGTGAGGTACTTGATGCAGCTGCAGAGTTTTCTGCATGTCCCACTGTGTGGTGGGGGCCTGTTGCCTCCTGATCTCTGTCAGTGCACAACAGTCCATGCCGCCTGGACTGAATCCACTCCATGGGATATTGATACAAGTAAATAGCTCAGCTATATCTATGGAAAAGCTATAAAACCACATGAAAATGAGGGTGCAATTGGCATGTGAGCCTGAGCACTGTTGTGTTGAACTCACATTAACAGCCACACTCCTGTTTGTCATCTTAAGGGTGGGAAATTGCTGAAAGAACAAAGTCAGCCACCAAGGCTGCCAAGCTAAGTTTGCTGTGACATTGATAAATATTCAAGCCAATGTCTTTCAAATGTTATTGTGAATCACCTTTCCCTCCTTCCTTCCCCTGCTTCAGTCATCTTGCTGGCTCAGAATGTTCACCTTTGTCTCAGACCTCAGCTGCCTTCACTTTATTGCATACGATTGCTATTGTCTTTGTCTCTTTTATCCGCTTCGCTGTGTCTCATTTTCCTAAAGTACCTGGCACCCACTTTTCCATAACACTGTTCCTTTGTTTCAGGAAAACATAATTTCAGGAGGCAGCAGAAATACAGTTCCAAAGGCCACAGGGTGACATCCTCTCTCACCTGATCTTTATTCATATCAGGCTTTAATGGCATTCTTTTTTCCATTTCTCAAGCACCCTGCAACTCCCTTCCTCCCTGACAGGAAGGCACATTTTATTTCTCATAAAAATGCTTTCTTATCAATCTTCTGTTCTTCAGAAGTTTCAGAGGCCCTTCTGTTAAATGTTGGTTTTCTCATGTAGATGGACCTGTTGACCTGGTGGTGGTTTATTACTGTTTGGACATTTTTTCTCCTTCCTAAATTTGGAGGAACTTATACCTTTATGTCATTTCTAATCTTTGTTGTATTGGCTTCAGCAGCAATCTTCCCAAAGTCTGTTTTTCATTTTGAGGTAGGAACAATTGAAAAGTTTCAATATCTGAACTGGTTGGCTTTCTAAAAGTAGTAGATTTAATGCACAGCTAATCTTGTGTTCATAGTTCAGACATAATCTACCTGCCTCAGATATCACCAACAAAAATGTGTAGTTTCTCTCATTTCTACCAAGTCAGGAAAGGATGCTGTTACGAAGTCCTTTATGTACACTTTCTTAGCTCCCCCATGCACTAAAAAAGGGCCCTCAGTCCATTGAAATAATACAAAACCTCAGTTGCTGATGGAAGTGGTATGTGATTTTCTGTGTATATTTTACACCAGAAGGTACGGTGCCTATTGTACATCCCCATTTAAAACTCAAACACAATGGCTCATGCGGCTGGATGGTGACCTGCCAATGAAGTTTAAGACAGCATAGACTTCCACATGAATCTGCAGATTAATGAGACAGAGAACTATCTTCTTTTTTTTCACCCACAAAAGACTACTCGTGCATTCAGAATGTGCTGCAGACTAAAACCAAAGTTCAGCTCGCCACAGGAGTAGAGAAGAAACACGCACAGGATACACCTCAGAAACAGTCCAGCCCTTATGGAAAATTCCTGTGGAATTTAACACAAAATGATAAGCTTTTTGCAGGGGGTTGAGTTCTCTCTTTTTTTTTTTGAACCATCCTATAGCTCAGATACCTCTGCTATTAAATTCTATACAAAGGCTCAAAAAAGTTCATATGAAAGATGTAATGCTCCATAGGTTTTATAGTAACTTCTGTTACATTTCTATAGGACCCCCTTGTTTCTATTCCAATTATGCTACCTAGAACTTTTCATAAAAGACCTATCTTATAACAGGCCCTTTCCCTCTCTCTCTGTTTTCCTTTAAGTATAACAAAATGTGTACAGAGATATATATTACACGTGTGCTGCTTACAACTCCATGGTTTTAGGTGTACTCCTACCACATGTGGCAAAGGCATTATTTGTCTTTTGGCTAGTGAGCTAAGTAAACTTGTAAGTAAACTGTCAAAACCAGGCAAATATAAATAGCAAGTGCCTTCTCATCTTGATTAGGCTCATGAGAAAACAATAGTGTGGAAGAAGGGGAAAACTGACTTTTCAGTCTTTTATTAATGTGATTTTGAAGCAAATCACAAATTATAAGCACATAGAAACTTTTATTTGTGAATGTCCCCTCAGGACATTATGTTGCAAGATGCAGTAAGTTGTGCAAGGGTTAATTTAGCTCCTCAGATAAATAAAAACATCTTCAGGAAGTGTTTGGCACATCTTAGCCCCACAATTCTGATGTAATTTTTACACATCTGGCCTTCTGGAATACAGCAGCAGTTGTCTTAGGTGCTCATTCAAGCAGCTCCATCAAAATGGGCTGCTTAGCATTTGTCCATGGACACAAAGACAGCAGGTACTTTAAGGCTGAATAATCAACATTTAACATGTTTTTGTTAAATATTTCTTTTCTTTTTCATCTTCTATCAGTGAAAAGTTTCACAATTTGGCCTTATCCACCTCTTACCCTTATGACTGCACCCAACAAGCTCCATTAGAGTCACTGTTCCTGTGTTCCCACCCCACTATCTCCTGAACAGGCTCTGGATCCACCTAGAAAGGAGCAGATCTTGGTGGGAATTTGGACACTGAAGACAGGGACAAGCTGCTTACATCCTGGCAAGACCCAGCATCAGTGCTAGTGGGATGGTGATGCTGTCAGGAGTGTGGCTGTGACAGCCTGATCACAAGTGACCCAGACTCAGAGCAAGTTAGGTTTAAAAAGGAACATTTAATTTAACTCAGCAGAGGCTCAGACAGCAGAACTCTGCACAACCCTTCATCTGCCTCTTCCTCATCCTCAGGCTTGATACAGAAAGCTGAAAGAGAATAACATGGTTTAGTGGTGGCCCTGGCAGTGCTGGGGTGAAGGTTGGACTTGATGATCTTAAAGGTCTTTTCCAACCTGGCTGATTCTGTGATTCTATGATACCTTTATAACCAGAAGGTGGTAATCCACCATGGAAAGATAGTTCAGACTATTGCCTGAGCTAATAACGAGAGGCCAAATGAATTTAAAATGGACTGGAGAAATGGCAGTAATTTCAGTTGATTTTTTCATTGTGAAGGTCACCTAGTTAACTATGTTATAACTATGTTATAACAATAATGGATTCACTGGTCCCTGTTTGTCATAGTCATGGCTTCAAATACAAAACTGCCTTCACATATGCCACGCAGAGAGAAGGGGGCTGCAAGAAATTCCATATGACCTTATGATGAGCAATACAAATTACAGTGGCCAGAGATATGCTAAGAAATAGCTTTCATTACTCAGTTTTTACATGCACAGAGGCAGTGATCAAAGTAAGTAATTTGACATCTATAAACGCAGATGCTGGGTGTAATAAGAAATATATAGAAGACTAAAAGTTGAAGTAATTGAATCAGTGAAGGTCCCATGGTCTATTATTTTTTTCTCTTCTATGAATTTCATAGAGTAACCATGTTTTAATCTTAAAGAGGCAGGAGATGGAAGCATAAAGCAAAGTGACAGGCTTTAGCTTATCAATTTGGTAACAGTATTTTTAGTCACTGATTCTTGACACAAGGATTCCCCGTGCCAGCTTTTGTGGCTTGAAGAGGTCCCAGAAAGATTTGTTGAAGTCAAAATGGCTTTAAGAATGACTCACAGGAAAAATACAAATTACAGCAATCCTCCTTGAGATGAGTAACTTGATTTGTTCAGCAACTATTTTGTGTCAGTTTTGACTCATCAAGAGCTTCTTTATCTCACGAGGATGCCTTTGATGCCGTAAAAAGATCTCTGAATACATGAATCACAATTCAATACCATGCAAAGCATCATCAGATGTCATATAAAAGGATAAGTTCAAACACCCAAAGTGTTTATGTGGAGAATGTATCCACTTAGTTTTATTATCAAATCTTTATTTCATTCCTGAGACTACACTATCTTGTCTTGCCGCTTTCATGGTTGTTTCAATTTATCTAGTTTCTGCATATCTTTGAGTATTTACTTTTCATTTTTCACATAACTCCCTTGAGAAGCAGCTTTGCACTAATTTTCTTTCTTTCTTTCCTTTCTTTAAGAAAGTTCTGTCTCTGTGGATTTTCTCTGAAGATGTTTGGAATTGATGAGCTGTGATTTCAACACTGTTTCCCAGACTGACTTGAGCAGTAGAGTCTCATTCACATCACAAGTGTTTGCTGAAGTTGGTACGATGGGTCCAGCTGAAGAGTTTTCAAATCTTAATCCTGTAATCCTAATGCATGTTCTGCTTTCTGTCTTTCTTTTGATCATTTAAAATCTTTCCTGAAGTATGGACAAGCCCTACTCCTCTTCAAGCAGTGCAGGAAAAGTACCATACTAATGTTTGGGGATATTGATTTCTGTTTCTGATTTCCTGTTGTTTGAAGAGGTCCTGACCTTCTGTTAGCACAGTCATTTTCTGGGACAGAGTTTATGGTTGATATATTTGTCCATGCACTTCAATGTATTTTTACTTCCATTTCATATTTGCACCAAATCCCTGGGTGAATCTAAACCCAGCTATATTACCCAAATCTGTTGCTGAATAACCTCATTTTCTCTCTTGCATACTGGAATTTTCCAAATTGTTGTCTTAAAGAACATCTAGTCAGTCGTGTGCTACACTGGTCCCTCTACATGCCTGGGCCCTACAGTCCATTTACCCTGTGCAGTCCAGGTGCCCCACCACATGTATGGAGTCTGACAACTCCCAGTCCCATGTAGCCCTTCTTTCTCACAACATTCACTGACTTCTTAGTGATATAAACCTGCAGTCACACTTGAAGGTAAACGTTCCCCTGATTTTTTATCACTACTATTATTATTGCCAATCTCTTAATCCTGAAAGCTCATAAGCACTAATAACAGGCAAGGAAGAAGCAAGTATTTCATAGAATCATAGTATGGCCTGGGTTGGAAGGGACCTTAAGATCATTCAGTTCCAATCCCCTGCCACGTGCAGGGACACCTCAAACTAGACCAGGTGCTAGCCTCATCCAGCCTAGCCTTGAACACTGCCAGGGATGAAGCATTTACCATTTCCTTGGGCAACCTGTTCCAGTGCCTGTATCTAAGAGACTTTCACAATGTAAATTTCCACAGTGCTAAATATATGAAATGCCTGATCAATTCACTGGCTCTGTTCTGGACTGCTTCAAGTACATCCCCAAAACAGTACCTGGGCAGTTTGGCAGATGTTTTCCTCCAGAAAGCATTCCCAAAGGCAGTATGGACAGAACTACACGTATTCCCCATCACTCGGGCCAGGTCTGTGCCCCACATCCTCTTCTAGCAGCAGTGTAGACTTAGCCAGCAGCTAACAGCATAGCTCCCAAACCCATTTCAGATCCCAAGTACATGGTTAAGGTGCAACTTCTTTTTAGATAACTATTTTGCCAAGTGTGAGTGTAACATAGTAGTACCTGGCCTGACAGGTATCTTCCTATTAACCTAAAAAAGGCACAAGTCTACTTTCACTTAAAGCAAAACTCCCAGGTTTTCTTTTTCCTTCCCCACTAAGCAAAAAAGATCCCAAACAAGCAAAACTAGCACCAAAAAAAAGTCTTACAAGGAGTAAGAAATCCTCAAGTTATTGTTTGTAACAAAAATAGTCTGCATTTGGCTTCGTTTTCAGATGCAGACTGTACCTACAGCTCTTGCTGGTACCACATGCAAAGCTGGGAAAGCACTGTGTTACTTTATAGGAAAGCACTGTATTTCTGTATAAACACACATATGGAGGACTTCCAGCTGCTGCTGGCGTGATGCCTCTCATCATGAGGTCGCTTACAAAGATTTAGTACTTTGCTGGACCAGATTTCATCTTTGAAGAAGTGAAAGTGCCTGTCACCTGATGATGGATGGCGGCTCTTCTCTCAGTAAAAGCCTGTGTATTCTCAGCTTCCATCCATGTAGAAAAGCAGGCACAGAAGGAAAAGAAGAAGAGGTGGTTGACATAGAAACCACCAACTATGTGTACGTGAATTAGCCTGCTGAAAGATGAGCCCCTCAGTCAATATGGAACACCAGAAAAGGGAATAAGAAGAAGCCGGCACTCCCTTCTACCTGGAGCATATTTAAGGAAGGCTTTTTGGTTTCCAGAATCCATTTACTCAATGCTTTTTAGAGCACTGGGTGCAGCTAAATCATTCATGAAGTTAAAGTGGGCTGGGATGTTAAGGTAAGAAAGAGCAATATTAGTAATAATTAAGGAGATGCTGAAGATAGAGAAGAATGAACTCTTTCTTTCCCTTTCTCTCTCCTTCCAGCTATGACTTCATTTTGTAGTAGGCAGAGATTAGAAGGAGGAATAGTGGCTTGCAGCAAAAGCAAGAAAAAGGGGAATTATGACACATAGAATATTGAGGCCTAAGATATCTGCATATCCGGCAAGGCAAAACCAAAGGAGGACAACAAATAAAAGAGTATTTGAAGTACATCATACACAGAAGAAATCCCAGCAATGGAGTTAGCCAGTTACCAGACGAAGGCAGTAAAAAGCCATATTCAATAAACATGTCCCTCCTCGACCTGGAAAAAGTAGGATGACAGCAGTATCATATCAGGCAGCCAAAGCCTTTTTCAGTCCATTAGTAACCAAATAGGATGTTAAACATCTACTTGTGATAAAACCCTGTAATTCATCAGGCCCAGATAACTTGCACCTGAGGAGTCTCAAATAGTTGCTGGAGGAGATTCTTCCTTCCACACGTTAATTTTTAATGGGTCTTGAAATAATATAGAAATTCCAGAAGACTGGAAGAAGACCGATGTTTTGCCAGTATTCAGCAAGGACAAACATGATGACCTTGGTAAATAAAAGCCAGCTAACCTAATATCAAACTGGAGGGGAGATGAGGGGGGAGCTAAATAATAGAATATGGGATTCAACTGATAAAGAATGAAAGGACAGGAAGCAATTAATGCCAGTCAGCATGGGTTTATGGAAAACAGGTCTTGTCAGACAAACCTGATTAGATTACAAATTTGGCTGAAAAGGTAACTGAGACATTTGTAAGGCATTTGATGGAATTTTGCAAAACATTCTGGGTAAAAAGAATACTGTGCAGTCTTGTTGAAATACCCACTAGCAGAACAGTGGTCTTATTAAGTGGCAAAACTCAAAAATGAGTTATCACTGGGAAGTCATCACTGAATAAAAAAGCAATATGTGTATAGATGGGATGATACATCTTTATATGGCATTGTGTGGTTACTGAAATGCCACACAGTTTCAGTGACCATCTGTTATAATGAAGCTGAAAAAAAGCAGTTGTTTGGAAAATAGCTACAAAAATCATTTTTAGAACTGAAGAAAATGCCTTATCATGAGAACTTTACAGAATATGGAGAGTTTGCTTGATTACAGTGTGTAAACACCTCCACCAGCAGAAAAGCAGCTCACTACTTTGCTTTTCCAGCACCCCCAGCGAGCTGGGACAAAAGAGGTACACAGTTGTAGGGCCCAGGTCACCCTGAAGGGTTTCTGTCTCCACATCAGTAGCAGGAAAGATTAAGCATGGCCTGGTGGCAATGGGGTGTCCCTCATGTCAGGAGGGGTGCCTGACCTACCACACACAGCAGCGCTCATGTAAGTCATCGCATCTGTGAAGGCTCCAAGACTTTTCTTTTGCGTGTAATCTCTCTCCAAGTAAAAGGGCAAATAAAATGACCCTGGATAACTCAGGAAATGTCCTGGCCAATTATCTTAGGGAGTCTCAAGGAGTTATCACAGGATCAAAGACCCTTCTCTAGTCTTCAACGCAGAAAAGTTGTAGCTAGATGACAAAAGCAGAGGCAGGGCAAGAATGTGACAACTTAACGATGCTATAGTAGCACCGGGTAAGATCCTCAGCTTGAGCAAGCAGGTGTTGTTCCTTCAAAGTCAGTTGGAGAGATGCTGAGTTACACCAGTGGAGAATCTGACATCTTATATTTTTTAGTTTGCTGGAGTCCTGCCGTGGCTCCATAAGCAAAGGTTAATGCAGGTCTGCCAGGGGCAGGCTGGAGTTAACACAGAATGGCAGTTGTGAGGTTGCTGATTCTGATAAAAGCAAATTGTGAACTGCAAGCATCTGAGTGTTGAGTGTCACATTCACACCTAACAGCTGCCCTTGCCTGTTCCCCACAGTCATCCAGTTCTGTCATCATGATATATTCCTGAAACCACATTTGTGCTGCTGTCACTTTTTGTCTTTGGAAATTTGTGTACAGCCTTTCTGTAATGACATACTAAAAATGCTCATAAACATCAAATGAGTAGATTAAAATATATTTAAACCAGGCAAATCACTTCCATATATTAGGCAGAGATTTGAGTCTTTACTACTTCTAAGTCTGCACTGTCCCACCTTAAAGACTTGCAGTAGGGATGTTAATATTTATGTGGGTGAGGGCAGTGAAGAGTTTGTTCCTTTCATGAAAAAAGTGAGAAGCCTCCTCGTAGATCTGTAGGTCTTTCACTATTACAAATGTCTCCAAAGAGAAAAGACAGATAGAAGCCCAGCTTCTCTGTTTCCACCAGTTCTCTCAAGTCAGGAACATCCTGACTATCAACAGAGCCAGGGCACCTCTGGAGCATTTTTGTCTGTGTATCAGGACTGGCAATGTCAATACTATCAACATGTCACCAATCCATGGCAAAGATGTGCAAGATTACACGAGGACAGGTTTCGAATGTCAAGCCCAGGTCCCTCTAAGGCTGGGAGCACACCCGCCTGAGAGACACACTGGTGACACCCTCTGCTTACAGTCCCCACTGAATTCTGAACTCATTGTCATCCGTGAACTCCCACCTCACAGGTTATTTCCTAAAAGTGATGAACTGCACACTTCCTCTTTGAAAGGCAGCATTTCCCAGCTCCTGCTGGGATTTTTTACCTTCACACTTAATCTCTGCTTCGTAAAGAATAACATAGATTTACACTCACCTGCTGAAAAGCTGCAAATCTCTGAACCCATAAATTGCCAAGATGCAAGAAGCAGCTGCCTAGCTACAGCAGGAGAGTGTAGGGAGAGCTGTGAAATCTGCCCACAAAACCTCTTAAAGCAGCTTACACTTTTTTGTTACCTGGTCTGCAGCATGGGATATGCTTCCAGCTGTCCCAGCTATGGTGTTCTCAGTACCTGCACCGGCCAGCTGAAAGCAGCTGATGGTACCAATAGTTCTAGGGGGAAAAAAAAGACAAGGTTAGGAAACCTTATCTCTCTGGAAATCATTGCATTAAATATAGAAAAGTTAAATATACATTAAATATACATTTTCCTTTGTCCTTTCTCTTCCCGTAGGCTGCTGGCCTATGATCGTGCGTTGTACCTACCCCAGAGCTGATTTTATTGTTTATTCCTAGCTCAGCCTCCAGTTTGCTCAGGGCCCTGTGTCTTAGCAAGTGACTCCCCGCTCCCTTTCCAAGTTCAGAACCTTTCTGGCTAAAGTCTGTGGTGACATGTAACACAAAAAGACAGCTCTGGGCACAGGGCATGCAGCCGTTCTGCAGAGTACAGTCTGTGGTGCGGCGGTCCCGCTTCTGGAAGATTAAGTGATTAAGCCTAACTAACAGTGACTAACAGGGGTGGATCTTTTCCTGTCAAACACACACAGTTTTCCAGAGAGCAGCTCCAAGGTTGTGAGTGAAGGTGAACAGCTTTACTTCTAAAGACTCCTTAATTTTAAGGAATTCAAAGAGCAGGCATGGCACTTTGTTCTGTGACTTCCTTAAACCTATACCCTACTTCACATCCTTTCATGAGCCATCAGCTTTCATATTTAAAACAGATGTAACGGAAGTTAAAAAAAGAGAAGATGAGAAGTACAAGTCTCTGCAGATGTGAGGGTATAATTTAGCAAAGTATCATTGTATCACCCAATCCTGCCAGGTCCTCAACACATCCTGTGGGGTACAGACTCTCCTGCCTATCTTGTGAGCAATGGGGAGTGAGAGCACTCCAGTCTTTTTCTGGTTGCATGAAACTCCCTGGTGTTGGCTATTTATTCAGCAGTTGCATGAATATTGATATATTCAAGGCTAAAGCCTTGAGAATCTTCAGAAATTTATTAACAAGTCTGTGTTTTGCAATAAACAGTATTTATATAGGCATTCAAACTGATCCGTAAAAACCCATGTTCAGATTCGCTGCTGATGTATAAAACCACAGATGAAATAGGGAGATCCAAAAAGTTTATGTTTTATTTACAGGTTTTGTATAAATCCAGAAAAAAGGGGGGCAGGATAAATATACTAACAAAGTAGTTACAAAACTGTTCTCATTAATAACTTATCAAAGCAGTTTTATTTCTTGAAACCATCCAAAGTAAGCTAAAAGCTATGAAGGCAGCTGGTTGAATTTCTCCTGGAGGGTTTGAATGGGGCTGCAGGCCGGTGCTGAATTTTACTCTGGTGAATAAATTCCTGATTATCTCTTAGAAAGCAACTTTTTTCAGGGTGGAATAAAGCCTATTTAGTAAATTATTATTGTTGTTTTTAAAGCTAAATGACTGTTTATTAAAAAAGAGGGCTACTGAAATGCAGATTTTTCCTCATTACCTGAGGCATAATCAAATTGTCAGCTGTTCAACAGGGGTGATAATGTGGAACAGGAGTGTGATAACATTTGCCATCATCCCAGCTGGTTCTCCCCAGAAGACACCTCCTCACAAGCTTCTTACCACTGAACCTACATGGTCTTATAGAAGCCTATGACCCAGCACAAGGTATGGTTCAGAAGTGATCTGATAATGCATATATGAATTGTTAGACCTCTTTTATTTGGACACAACATTATTTGAAGCAGAAATGAAATCCTGACTTCATTACAGAAAGTAAGAATTTGTCATTGCCTTCAGTGTGACCAGGATTTCACTACTGCAGTATATGATGCTGTGTTTTCTGATTTCAGATGCAAATGCTGAATCATTTCATTTTACCACTATCTATAAGTGCTAATGTAGAAAGAAAAAAAGCTGAGAACTTTTCAAAATAGTTTATAATTAAACTATGGCAGTGCTGGGATAAAGGTTGAGCTTGATGATCTTAAAGGTCTTTTCCAACCTGGTTGATTCTATGATTCTATGATGTTATAACAAGATCCAGTAGCTGAAAAGACAACAGGGCATATTAAGGGTAGAAATAAACATGTGTGTTCAGTAGGTTTTGGTTTCTTTTTGTAAAATCACTTATTAAGGACACTTTAAAATCAAGATTGGCTGTTCTTAGTCATAGAAATGCCTACAATTAAGAGTCCAAACCTTTAAGCCAGACATCCACGTTCTACACTGAACTGTGGGATACAGTCCTCGCGCTCAAGATGCGGTACTTGGTTAGTCAATTAGATGCTGCTATCATTATTTTAACTGGATACACCAATTCCATCCCTGCTGTCCACAGATCTACAGTGGGTCATGATTAACATTTAGCTCAGTGGTAGAGGGTGATGTTTTTTATGTTTTTCAGTGAATGCTCACACTTTCCTTGTAAAAAAGGTGATGGTTTAACTAATTCAAATAATTCTGGTCCAGAAAGATATGTTATTTTTGCAGTGGCTGCAAGTTTCATCATGTTCTGATATATGAGAACATCAAAGATTTTAAAGATATGCAACTGGATAGAAAATACATTAGTTACATGGGATAATTTACTGTTAGGGCCCTGAGGCAGGAATAGGCCTTAATTTTCCCTGGCCAGTCTCCTTGGGGATCCCCACCCACAGCAGCATCTGCAATGAGGCAGCATGGGATGTGCTGTGTTTTTGCAAACTGAATTTTGCACACTTTCTCTCCTCTTATTTTAGTGTTTCTTCTTCTACTTAGTTGGAATTATGCAGAGAGACAGACTGGATTAGAATATTACTATAGAATAGCTACAGATTACTGCTGTTAGTAGTACTAATAGCTACTGAATAGCTACTGCTGTTTTAATTGAGGAGTAG
The DNA here is from genome assembly GCA_026283785.1 of Coracopsis vasa. NCBI lineage: Eukaryota > Metazoa > Chordata > Aves > Psittaciformes > Psittacidae > Coracopsis > Coracopsis vasa. The sequence continues at coordinate 22,100 of JANHGB010019931.1, forward strand.
ATTCTCAGCTCAGCAACACATGAGTAGCTTTAGCAAAATGAATAGCTCTGTCGCATGCTGCACCGTTAATAAGATCAGAATCAAGTCCTTTCATCTTTATCCTACTGGATCAACTTTTATTTCACTTCCATTTAGTGACATTCTCAAAGCACTTTTGCAAGGTAATTTCTTTTTTAAGCTTGCTTCTTCAATATACTTCTTTCTACTTTACTGATTTCCTTCCTCATGGAAATTCTGAGCCTCAAGTTTCCGTGTATTTAGTCAAAAAGGAGGTTGCCAATGATTTTCTGCCCAAATAATGTAACACAAAACTACATACACAGATACTAATAGCAGAGATCACAATCTGTGGATGCTTACATCAGTCTATACTGCTTGTGAACTACAAGTGGCACCAAAACTATTTTCATTCACTTTCATGTCATTTCATTCACGTGCAGTTGCATTTCTGAAAGGAATATTCTCTTAGCGCTGTATCAGGTTGTTGTAAACCTGATAATTACATGCAAAATAGGCACAAAGCTGTAGCACTTAATACAGACAGCTTTATTGGTTTCCCTTGGGTTGCATTTGGATTTGAGTAATAGATTCATTCAATTGTAGAATAGGAATTCTTACTTTGCAGAAATTCAGTATTTTCTTGTTGTTGGAGGGTTTGTTGCACTTACAGCATGGCTGTTGCTGTCATATTCAGACTTCTTGTTGGTTTGTCTCTTTGCTGGTTGATTGATTTATTACAATGAGAAGCCCATTGTATGTCATTTTTTCCTTAATTCCATGGGATATTTTTGTCTCACACTACAGGATATTATCCTATGATACTAGGAGAGAATGGTCAGCTTTCCAGCCTCGAGCAGTAACCAAGCTCTGGCATCCACAAGGCATGCACGACAAGGCCCTGGCAAATGCTCAGGGTGGCCCAACTGCAGCAGGGTGGGCTGGCCACCTCCATAGGCCATTTGCCCACCCCACCATCTCCAGTGGCCTTGCTTCCTCACACCACTCCAGAAATGGGTCACAGAATCATTAGGGTTGGAAGGAAATCATCTAGTCCAACTCCTCTGCCAAGGCAGGGCCACCTAGAGCAGGTTACACAGGAACCCAGGTCCACAACCCCTCTACAGCCTGTTCCAGTGCTCTGCTACCCACAAAGTTCTTCCTCATACTGAGGTGTAACTTCTTCCTCTGCCCTTACAGCCCTGCGGCAGGTGGTACAAATCAGGAAGGGCGGTGGAGAAACCTGAAGATCACAGGACTTACATAAATCAAGCCCTTGTTATCCAGTGGGCCACAACACCTGAAGTCCGCTAACACCTGAACAGCAGAACCGCTCATGTGCAGACAGAGGGCTGTGAGACCGGTGAGGTGAGTCCCTTCTCCGAGGCGCTCGGTGATGGGTCTCGGGGAGGCCTCCCCCGCCTGTGAGTGGGGTGTGTGAGGGCAGCGTCCTACCTAATACCGCTCCGTAGCGGTCGGGCTGAGGGGACCGTATCCCCTGCGAGTTTCCCACAGCGAGAAGACGGCTTCCCGCCTGCGCAGCCGCCGGCTCATCCCCCGCTGCCCGGAGAAGGTGCTCCCCTCGCCGGCAGGGGTAGGCGGCAGCGGCGGGCCACGGCCGCGGCCTCCCCGGCGCCCGCTACCGACGAACAGGGGAGCCCTTCCCCGCGG
>JANHGB010019933.1:0-19497 GCA_026283785.1 Coracopsis vasa
AGGGATGGGGCAGCCACAGCTTCTCTGGGCACCCTGTGCCAGCGCCTCAGCACCCTCACAGGGAAGAGCTTCTTCATCATTGGACCTATAAAACAAGGAATGCTCAGCTGAAAATGCAATACCACTTGGGTTCATTGATGCAAAGGGGCCAAGTCCTTTGGTCCAGACTTCTGGATTTCTATCTGCTCCCCAGCTTCTGAATGCTTCTGCTTTTTTCCCATCAGACAAACCAGCACCAGATGCACTGCACCATCAGCTTACAACCTCCGCTACTCAGACCCCCAGACCAGACGAGTGTGTGCAGTGTTTTAAAAGCACTTTCAGGATTACAGAAGGCCCGTGTTAAACCTACACCTAAAGACGGCTGGAACTGTGCCTGGGTTACTTCCTGGCAACTCCATTTCTGCCTCTTTCTTGGCATTGTGCAAAAATGAACTTCCTCATCTCGTCTGTGGTGACCTGGTCCATGTGACAAGATCTTTTCCTTCCTCTACTAAAAGAGAGAACTTCTCTGAGCAGCAGAACTCTGGTGATCAATGAAAGAAAGACAACAAGCAATAGAGACCGTCTTTGCCCCCTCCACCTTCCCAGATGCTCAAGACGCTCCTATTTCTCTCCATCACTTTCCAGTTTCCACTGAGTTTTCACAGCACCTCCCCTCCTTTACTGCCACACACCTCTGTTGCTAACACCTAATGTTCACCATCTAAGTTATAATGCTAATTATGGGGGGTTTACCTCATAACCCCCTGTTTTTTCTGTGTCTGGATAACCTTCCCCCTTGCTGGGTCTCTCTGTTCTCACCTTCCCCTTTTCTGCTTCGGGTCAGTCGCTTGCAGAAGCAGCACTGGTTTTTCCTGGTATCATTGAGCAAGCTGACCTGTTTCACAGAGCTGACCTAACTGCTTGCTCTCACCAGCACTAACCTGCTCTTTTTCCCTCCTCTGACCTTTAAAAGGTCTAAATGCCAGCTTTCAGGTCTTTCTCATGAGAACTGTGCTTGTAGCAATTAGCCACCTGGGGTCACCGTTCCTTCCAGTACAACTGATTGTGTATAGTGTGTTCTTGCTAGGATAAAACCTCACCATTTCTAATCAAATCTTAGTGGCTATTATCCACCTACGCTGAGATTTGCTGCTTGAAAGCAAATGGCTGTGAAAGAGGCAGCACATTCAGCTCGTCTGCCAAAAAAGGACCTTTTTCAGCAAAGGACAAATTCAGCTTGTGGAGAATCATAGAATCCTAGAATGGTTTGGGTTGGAAAGGAACTTGAGGTCATCCAGTTCCAGCCCCTGCCATGGGAAGGGATGCCTCACACTAGACCATGTCACCCAAGCCTCATCCTCTGTGCCTGCGCCTATGACTGATGGATGCATTTAGAAACATCACATCTATTTCTTAGCATGCCTGTTAGGAAGACTTCAGTCCTTGAAGATTTATAAAGGAGAAGTAAATGTCCAGCATGTAATAATTATGTCATAATCCTCAAACCCGTTAAAATCTTGCCCCCCTCTACTGACCTCAGCTGTAGTGGAACAGCTCTGGAGTCAGCAGGTCTGATGTATCAAACCACTTCCTACACACAACAGCACGCACCACCACACTGAGCATTAAGTTTGATTTCCTGGATTAAAGCTGCTAATACCCGAACAAAGAGCAGGCTTTATTCTCTCTTGCGGAGCCAGCCCAGCGAAATGACGATTTGCTGACCAAAGAGCAAAGTCCTTGCTGTGCGCACAGGGTGAGGATGCTCCCCACCAGTCTAACCAGACAGTAGAAGGCTCCTTGGCTTGGCTGGCACCAGCCCATCACTTCTAAGAAACTTCCCCATCCTCAGTGTTGCAGAGAAAAGATGTGAACAAGTCCCATGGAGCTCAAGTGCCTTTTGATGTGGCTCTTGTTTGGATCCATCAAGGGGAACAGACCAGGTAAAAGACTATTTCTGCCTTTTGGGGAGGGAAAATATGATTCGCTTTCTTGTGGTGGCTGCTGGAGGATGTTCGCAACATCCTGACTCCTTTCAGGTAAGGAAAGATGTTAAGAGCTTAAGGAATTTGTTATTCTAAGGAAATGAGAGAAATGGGGTTTGTGCCCACAAGCCATCAACTGCAGACAATCCAGAGCGCTACAGGATGCTTTTTGTCTGAGTAATGCATGTATCCTCCAACCCACCATTGGAACAGTGGGCAGATCAAAGCAACCTTGTGCACCTTAGGTAGTTCTTTGAATTTGTGGGGTTTTTTCCATTCTCTATGTAAGTTTAGGAAATACAAAAATAGACACTGAAATGTCAGTAACTCTATAGGTAAAACTGATGGCAATGCTCTAAGTTAGAAGGTGCCATCCACGTTTGCTATGGGTGCTATAGATACCAAGTATTCTCTCAGCCACACCTCCCAAGCAGTAGTGCCTATAAACTGTGAACGGAGGCAGCTAATTCATTCAGCATAATTTTACACATTTATAAATTGTGGCACTGCTTATATTTGGCTTATTTATTGTGACAAGCGCGTGCTTTGAGAAATGGTCTGGTGATATATTAGTGTATTTGAGTTTTAATTGCTTTGGTCAAAGGGGAAGAAAAAGCATCTTACATTCTCAGTGCTCTATAAACGTGATTATTTAATAGAATCATAGAACAGTTTGGGTTGGAAGGTCATCTAGTCCAATCCCTCTGCAGTGTGTAATCCTTCTGTATCTGATGATGATGCCTAGGTTGAGAGGTATGAGCAGCCTAAGGCATGTTCTCAGGTACGCTGGTACTGTACCTTCTGATGGATCATCTCTAGCCTAGGGGATCTCAAGGGAACATTGTGTTGCTACAACCACACTCATTAATGCAGGAAGCACCTCCATAAGTATTTAACCTGCAGGTGAGTTTATTCTCATTAAAGTATTTTGCCAGTAAACCCTGTACCTTTCCCTCCATGGGGCATTTTCATTGCCAAATGGAGTGCTGGTGCCCACGGCAAGCGCTTCAGTGCTGCGTGCGAGAGTATCACTGCAAGACGTTCAGCCAGAGATATGTAAATAGGATCGGTTCTGGGATGAGTCAGGCTCCCTATATCACACTTTCCATATTACTGTGCATGAGATTTCTTGCTGGCAAGTCTCGTTTATCAGAAATCTTTCTGGTTTATGGAAAAAAATGGAGGGGTGTCAGAGCAGTTGCATTTTGTGCTATTCGATGTGATTTAGTTCTCTGATGAGCGAATAAATGCATAGCTTTGCATTCTTCACTGTAGCACTAAGTTTTTCTTTCCTCAGCTTCCTGTGTTTATTTTCAATGCCTCACCCGATGTTTAAACATAGTATTTATATCTCTTTTAATTTCTCCATGCAAATAATATGCTAAGGTAGAAACACCAACTTCTACCAATACTTTTCATTGTAGACATGCCTGAAGTGTTGTGGCTCTAAGACCTATTGTGTTTAATTCCTTCGGGGGATCAACAAGGAGACCTAGGAACAGCCTTAAGCAAAGAAAAGGGAAGGAGGCTAGGTCAGACTGGCCGAAAATCAACTATGCCTCAATACACACAGTGCTGTTTGCATTCTCTTGCCTTGGCCTTTCCAGCACTGCAAGTTCAGTTTTGTAAATAGATCCTGTTGTAAAGGCTGTTTGGAAGAGGGTTTCTGGAAAAATGCATTATCAGGAATAAGTATAATGAGGGGGAATAGAAAATACAAAGTCTTTGTTTTACTGAACAGTTTCACTGCTGGATCTCAACATGCTTTGAGAGGGAAAGTCTTCTAATATATACCTGGGAAAACTAAGGCATGGGATGATTATTTAGTATAAAACTACACCTTAGTGCTAAAGAAGATAAGAGAAATGATGATTTCCTCAGAAAAAGCATCACATTTATCTCATTTACTCTTCACAGCAGCAGTGTTTAGAAGCTGCAAGCATGAGTGAGGCTTGAAGTATGCTAGGTGAGGGTCAAATACAAGAGAAAAGCTGCTTTATGCTCCTCCAACCTTTCCATCTTGCTATTCATCTTACAGGAATGCACTAAATAGATTTGCAAGTTAAACCTGGAAAGGATTAAATCTCACAAAAGAAAGAATTTCATTCAGCTGAATTGCATTCACACAAGATGGGTACCAGATCCGAGCCATTTAAATGAGAGGAATTTCTTCCCCATTATACTTGCATATGAGCGCTCGCTCCCATGGATTTGAAATGCAATGAGGAATAAATTAAAGTTGTCAAACACGTACAAGTGTTTCTCCTAAGGTCAACCAGAGAGCAAATACCTTTATAAACCTTCCAGCTACAGTGGCCCTCAGCAGCAAAGTGACCAATATACAGCTACAATTAAAAAGAAGTTGTTAATAAGTTGTGATCCTGCCGAGGATGTTATGGACACAGATCCTGCAGTATCTGCTTTTGCCTTCAGATGGAGAAATCTTCTCCCTGCCTCCTCAGAGATGAGATGCTATGCCCTTTCCTTTTATTACAGAAAAAAATCCACTCTTTAGTTACTTTTAGAAAGCCACTAGCTTTGATTTTGCTTTGATTTTTGCCTTCAGAGTGTTGCAATATTGGTCTCCCTGCTTTCTACTTTGATCATAGAGTCATAGAATAATTAGGGTTGGAAGGGACCTTAAGATTGTTTAGTTCCAACCCCTTTGCCAAGGGCAGAGATGCCTCACACTAGACCATGTAACACAAGGCTCTGTCCAACCTGGCCCTGAGCACTGCCACGGATGGAGCATTTACTGCTTCTTTGGGCAGCCCATTCCAGCGCCTTACCACCCTCACAGTAAAGAACTTCTTCCTTATATCAAACCTGTTCAGCTTTGCCTCTCCTGTTTTCCCCATTGCATTAACTGCATCTCTAAAGCACAGCTTTTGGATGTTTTCTCCCCATGGTTTCCATCTCCTGACCCTGGTCCTGAATCTTGGAACAACCTGACTTACCGTGTCTTTGCTCCATTTCCTCTGATGCTGCTTCTCCAAATCTCACATTTCCAAAGATCTTCCATGACTTTCTTCACTTGACAGCCTGTTCCTCAGCCCTGCCAGGGTAGCAGCACTCAGTCATCTGCTGCTTTATTTTGATCCTCTCCATTTGTAAAGGTAAAGTGTATACAGCCCTCTCTATTTGGAAAAACACTTTGTGCATTACAGGGTCAGAAAAATCAGCAACACTAACAAGTCATTTCCAGCCCACTCATAAGAGCTCCAGCAAAAAGCTTGATGACCATGCTAAGGCCACAGGTCAAATAAGATGAGTCTTAAAGCCACATTTGAAATCAAGAGTCCCACCAGACCTTTTCTCACTGTTACCCAAAACTGGGATGTGCGCTTGCCAGCCAGTCCAGTTACTTTCTGTGGCCCTTCCAATGCAACAAAAGGCAAAGCTGAGAATGTTCCAGGCAAAGAAATGGATCTGAATTTCTGCTGCTGTTTTAAAAAGCAGCTTTTCTTTCTCAGGAATGTGTTTTTCCCTTCAGATGAAAACACCGAAGAGGCGGGTGTTGCTGAAGTCACAGATTAAAGCAGAACTGTAGCCAAACCTGTTCAAAACCCAAATGTCACACTCCAAAACAAGGCTTTCATGTACAGTGTTCTCAAAACCAGACTCTGTGTTCTGCTACCATACCATGTGCAGTGGTTGTCTTTAAAGAGTTTGAGCTCTGTGGCTTTACCACGGAACTAAGAAGGGTATAAACACCCAGAAACAAAAGCAGAAGAAAACCAGATGTTTCCCACTCTCCACTTCGTACCTTTTCTATGCAGTGCACTGTGCTTGTCCTTCTCCCTGCCTTAGGAAACACTCTCCCTCTTTTTTAACACTCCAATTCCACATTTGCAATCCATGCCTCCTGCTAGGGAAGGCGTGAGATTCATCTTGCTTAACTTCAGCCATCTGCAGCATCTTCGCCATCAAGCTGGACATGTGGATCCCCTTCATAACCAGGGGGAAGAACATAGCACTTTCAGGGTCACAGTTGATCTACCAGATTGCAGATAAGGTGCTGTGAGTCATGTCCTGTGTCTTTCTAGTGACTACACATAGAATTGAAATGTCTGCTTTTTGTTGGCTGGGTGGCACTCAGTCCATGCCTTAAAACACGAGTGAGTTGGAGATGAAGGGGGATAAATGTGTTTAAGAAGAGGGAAGTCAAGAAACAGCTGGGTCAGCAGAAGGCGTAACAGCATCTGCAGGCTGCTTTACTGGGAACTCACAGTGAAGTGAGCTTTAAAATGCTATCAGTGCATTAGCTAAACCACACTGCTTATCAATGTGAGCACGTAAGAGTGTTCTTCCACCACTGTAGCTGATAAAAAGAGAGAAGCACCTTTAAGCATTGCTTTGGAGCGCTTAAATTAGGTGTTTGCTGTCCTCTAGAGAGGTCTGCCCAGTTTCACTTGTTACAGAAGGAGCTAAGAAGGCAGGTTCCTGAGGCTAAGTTATGCTTAACATGAGAAAAATTAGTCCACAGTCAAACCAGATCTTGCCTTGCTGTGTATGGAAATAGTTTTGCATTAGATTCCACTGCCTAGGTCAGTGGCAAACAGCTGGTTAGCACGAGTAAGCCAAGAGATAAGGGCATTTCTCCCCTATCTACTTTTCTATGGTCCTACAAGGAGTTAATGGACAGCTCCTGCTGGTTCATGTTCCAGTTTATTTTACACTGTCTTTCCAACAGAGCCATCTTCTAGTACAGCAAACTCAGCAGGCGTTGAACTGCCTGGTCCCTAGAATAGGACATGCCTCTTCTCCACTGCTAGGAACATTAAAACCCATTTCCTGCCCCATGAGGCTGCCTTTTGCATTAAAATCTGTGCCTACTAACTTCATCTGCATTGTATTTCTGTCCTTTACACTGCAAACTCATTACTACTCCCATGACTTTGTAGGATAATCTCTGTGTAATTGACAGGATAGCCAAACAAAATCTCACAGGCAAATTACCATAAGTTTCAGGTCTGCACCCCATCCCTACAGCTGGGATCTATTGCCAGCTTACAAATCCACATAGATAATAAATGAGATTCATTAGCAGGGAAAGAAGAAGGCAGAGCTGCAGCTAGCTTGTTAACAGACCCTTTGGGAATAAGGTTTGAAGTTAGAAAAGGTTTGTTACCATTTCAGTCCGGTTGCTGGTATCAATTCCTTCTCTTCACCCAAATCAGTTTCATCTTCAAGAGACGTGCTCTGCTTGGAGAGCACGTAGTTTCAGACAGCATATGAACACCCAGGGGCTGGTTTCTTCCACTGCTTTTACCCACCTCTTCAGAGCATCCAGTTTCCTACTGACCCCATCTCAATGCCTTTGTATTTAGGGGAAAATTGTCCTTTTTTTGCACCTTGACGTTTTAACTTGACATCAGAATAATAATGTCAGCGCTGGTGACACACAGCCACGAGACAGAGGAAATTCTGAGTTCAGATTATCATTGCATGACTCACTGTCTGTGTTCATCCAATACTAAAAGTACCTCTTACACATTTTACCCATTCACTTCTTCTGGACAAAAGATGTTGTTCTGATGCTTTATCTAACAGTGCTTTGTCAACTGAGACATGGAAGAGAAATAGGCAGGAGAGCTTCATAAATCCTAATCCAGTGCATCTACTGTGAGCAGTTTTGTGTGGGGTCAGTAACGTATCTGAGTGGGAAACCTCAGGGAAGAAACCCAAGCACTAAAAGAGCTGATGGTGTTTTAGCTAGTGGGTATCTTTCCCCTGAGCCTACATAATGATGCTAGATGCTGAGGGCAGCCGAAAGATGGATGCTGAGGGTAGCCAAAGACAGTTAAGCTTTATTTAGCAGGGTATTCTGCCTGGCATCAGCCTCCTGTAACTCCTATCTGATATTTGCTAGCTCATGTGGATTCCCAGATGCCGTAAGACACCTCAAATGGCATCAAGCACTGGAATAGCAGGAATCTCACCTATATGGTGGCTCAGAGGACAAGACTTGCCCAGAAAACTCACCAATCATTGATTTTGGAAGCACACCAGGAGGTGCAATAAGTACCTTTCAATGTTGATGTTTCATGGATGCCTATCATCTGAATTCACTATTGTCCTTCTAATTCGAAGGGCATGTCTCCATCCCCTATATGATAATATTTGAAACCAGTTCCATAAATTCTGTAGGCACCAAAAATCCACTAATATGGGGAGAAATGTGGATTCCCAGCTGCCTCAGGAGACCTATGTGTTCTAACAATTCTGCAACCCATAGCAGTGCTACATCCCATGAATGCAATTCCACTAACCTCGCTGTTTGCCTATTTCAATACATCGTGTTAGTACCTCTAAGTGCAAAGAAATGGAGTAACAGGGAACTTCTGGGGTGTAGGAGATGAGAATGGTAGGTGGGGGCTGATGGAACTTGTGGAAAGGGAGGACAGAGGGCACTGGGGCTGGAAGAGAAGGAAATAGGGACACACAGCACCTTGTGATGGAGATGGAAAACTGGAGGATGTAGGGGGGGAAAATGAGGAGAGATTTAAAGGTGATGTGAGCGCAGTCTTTTAAACCAGTACCAGAGGTAGTGTAGCCCTGGAGCAGCTGTGGAGGGATGCAGAATCCAGTGGAAAGCTGGGCTGAGCAGAGCTGTGCCACCAGAGGCAAGTTACACCTATGTGTGCTGGCCTTTTATGGTATTTTTATTTCATATCACCAACTCAAACACACTGAAAAATTCCCAAAAAGGTGCAAAAAAAAGCAAAGTTAATGTCCCCTAAAAATGTAAAAAGTCAGGGATTTAGGCAAGAAGAAAATCTACACTGCTGTTCCCTGGTGGTGTGGTTTAACCCCAGCAGGCAAATAAGTACCGTGCAGCTGCATGCTTACTGCCCTCCATGGTGGGACAGGGAGGAGAATTGGAAACCAGGTGAAACTCATGGGTTTAAGAATTAAACTAATAACAATAATAACAATAATGATGAATAAAGAGAGAGGCAAAGAAGGGATGCACAGCACAGTCGCTCACCACTTGCTGACTGATGCCCAGCCTGCCCCTGAGCAGTGATTTGGCTTCTTGTGCCCCTCCTCACTGGCAGAGCATGAGACTGAGAAGTCCTTGATCACGGTAATCATTACTTAGCAACAACTAAAACCATCGGTGTTATCAGCACTGTTCTCAGGCTAAAGCCAAAACACAGCAGTGCCCCAGCTACTAGGGAGATAATTAACTCTATCTTAGCTGAAACAAGGACCCCTGGCTTCTTCTCACCACTTGGCTCTTTTATCATCCCTACAGCAGGGATGTTGATGTTTTAGGGACAAACCATGCAGTTTCCTTGAGCACAAGGATTAGCTGAAGTTCTAGGCCAGGTGGATGTGGTTCTGGACAATCTGATCTAGTTGAAGATGTCCCTGCTCATTGCAGGGTGGTTGGACTGGTTGAGCTTTGAAGGTCCCTTCCAACCCAAACCATTCCGTGATTCTATAATAAACCCCAAAGTTGGTTTTAATATTTTTTACTTTGATTCTAACATTTTTATTTTGATTTTAATATTTTTTATTTTGATTATAATATTTTGATTTTAATACCAACACATTGGTGAGGAGGTCTAGCATGGGAGGAGAAGCCAATGTTTGAAAGGTCATGATGGTTGATAAGGGAAAGGTTCTTGAAAATGGGAGCAAAGATTGACAGTGAAGCAGTTAGGAGTGAACAGAGGGAAGCGAGCAGAAGGTCACAACGAGACCTAGGAAATTCATCTTTCCAAATGATGATCAGAGACAGGAATATGGTTGTAAAGGCCAAAGAAGTAGATACTGCAGTCTGACTTGATGTGAGAAGAGTGATGTGGATGAAACGACAAAGCTGGATCCTAGAAGTGTTGTGTGAGGTCCAGCTGCAACATGGATGAGTGGATCCAAGAGCATCAGCCTGATGGGTATTGCTCACCGTCACCCATGTGCACTACTGCGCAATCCTCGTCTGACATGCAAGTTCAGAAGAGCCCAAACTTCATTTGTTCTTAGGTTAAAACAAGAGGTGCCCTTTATGACGAATAGACTCAATGCTGTGGGTTTTGTTAAGAAGAGACCAAAGAGTTGTAGATTTGAGTGCCTGGTGCTAAGATTCAGATCTGCAGTCTGCTTCAAAGAGGCTTTTGAAGTCTGGAGGGAAACGTGCTTTTAGCTTTCAGGGAAAGTGAGAGTACATGATCTCAATGTGCTGCTCATCTGATAACTCTTTAGTTCTAATCACCCTGACAGTCTGTGGTAAACCATGTGGTTAACTATTTCGGGTACAGTCACTTCTCTCGAAGCCACAGCCTGATGTAGTTTACAAGGCAAATCCTTTGATAACACCACGGTACGAGGGGATTAACATACCCCTTACACAGCTTGGCTGTTTAGCTGCTAACGGGTGTTGCCTTCTTCAGACTTTGTGACTTTTACTAAGCAGCAAGGTAATGAAAAGTAGAAAGGGCAGAAAATACCAAAGTGAGGAAATGATGGGATGGCCCTGGAGGAATGGTTGGTGTTGAGGAAGAAAAGGGCATCGCAGGACTGGGACTGGGAGTCACTGACTGGGTTGCTGTTGGCAAGGCTTTCGAGGAGAAGGCACTTTAGGAGTCAAGGGCAGATGCCAAATGATGAACAACTATTAAGGGTTCAAGGCCCCTTTTGCAGTCATTCTTGCTGCATTAATTATGGCTGTAGAAGAGGTGAAAACAGGGTGACCAAGAAATTCTACTCATAATAGCTGTTACTATTATGCATAAGCATAAAGGGCCACAGATCGTGCACCCAGAGATCCTGAATGCCAGCTCTAATGCAACCAGCTTGCTTTATCTTTTGATTTCTCAGCCTTGAGGCCTTAAATAATCGTTAAGTGGTGCCTTTCCCAGCTTCTGGGTCTCCAGCTCAGCTTCAGTGGGCTTTTCAAGTGCACTGAAATGATCTCACTTAATTCATTACAACTGATTGAGAAGTATATTGAGACGTGAGTTGCTGATGACACAGCACTTCACGTCCTTGTTTTGGGACAAGTTATATTTAGGTTTGCAAACTTCTTTCACAGTAACCTGCTCTTTGGTGTGCTCAGACTAAACTGAGAGTCTGCTTCCCCCTCCAATGTTTGCTTATAGATGATTGCAAGTTTCAATGACTTAGTTTTCCTTATTATGCCTCCCTACACTGAATGTGCAGCTTAATTAAGAAAATGTTGGTAGTGTTTCATGGTGCCCATTTGCTGGGTTCAGAAAGGAAGGGCTCAACAGCCTGCTTTATGCAGGGGAGCAGGAGCAGGCAGATAGACCCAGTGCCTTTTACCACTGCTCCCAGTTGCTGTAGAGCATCCCTGCTCCAGCATCCTTTCTCCTTTAGAAGAAACACAAGGGAATTGAATCAGCCCTTCTTAACTAAAGAAGTGTGGACAAATACAGGCTTGGTGTCACTTCGTGGAGACACTCACAAGGGGGTTTTTTGCAGCCTGAACAAATTTATACTTAGAAAATCAATGCCAACAACTGGCTCCAATGGGAAGGAGTCTTTGGATGGTGGAATTTTCCTAAAATTAAAATACAAAATGTTCACTTAAGATAACTTACAGCTTCACCAGACATTCAGAGCCCCTCTTCAGCTTAGAGACAACCACAGAAACAATGCTTTGCTACCTCCCTGTTCCATTCATGACATCCAGTTTCATCCCTCTGCTGTGATTTCAGCCCTGTGGCTCTGAGCAGAATTAGGCTTCTTTCACTGAGCTCTGGGCATGATCTGGTATTGGTAAGACAGAAGAATGGGGGAAGTCCTCAGTGAATAGGGTAAATGCACAGGCTGTCCTGACTTTCAGCTTTCTGTTTGCAGAAGCATGCCCAACTCTTCCAACAGTGGAATTTGCTGATGTTACTGCTGACACATATCCACTGAGGACCAAACTGTACTACGAATGTGACAGGGGCTACACAAGAAGACGTGGGCAGTACTTGGGAATTCAGTGTCAGAGTATAGAGCAGGTTGCTTCTTGGGTCTACAAGGAATTTGAATGCGTTGGTAAGTGATGATTGTCCTTTCCCTACACTTGTAGAGGTGGTTTTCCAATGAGTTGATGTAAGAGACATCTGGGCATCGCTCTAACAAATGATCTTTTATGCTTATCTTTGCTAATTAGAACTTGTAGCAACTCTGTTCTGCCTCTTGGTGCTGTTTGGGTGCTGTGGCTTTGCTCTGCTGTTGGTCCTGCTGTAATTCAGCAATATGACCTCTCCCACAGATGAGAAAGTTTTGTTGTCATCGGCTCCCACAATGGAGTTAGATGTGACACAGAAGCCAGAAAGAAAACCACAGATGACCTGTGCACCCCAGAAGCAAGTAAACCTTTCAGCGTCTGACCAGAAAGGTAAGAGCCCATTCATTACTGTAACACTTCTCCCATTGCCATAGAAGCAGTGTAATAATGACAAGTGATACGGTGTAAGCAAATGGGTATTCTATATCCTAACATATCCTGCTAGTCTGTATTTTGTAAGATCACCAATCATGTTGTTTCAATAACAAAAGCAGCAGGTAAAAGTCTATCTGCTTTAACTGTGCTGTCTTGTGGTCCCACCAGATTTCTGCGGTCCTCCCAAGGCTGTTCCACATGCCTCTTTACGGCTGAACAAGCAGTTGTACGTGGGACAAGTCTTACATTTCAAATGCCAGAGTGGGTACGACAAGAGACCTCCCACCTCTGGCACCCGTGAGTGCAAGAAGGTGAATGGCAAAATCAGCTGGACCCCCCTTGATATGCGATGCACCAATGACAGCAATGAGTGGCTGCCACAGACTGTTGAGCCAGGTAAGACGGTTGCTTTGGCATCATATCTATGTCGTGACCTGTTCCAACTCAGCACATCGGTCATAGGGAACAACCTGCTTGGGGTTTGGGATGGAGAAATCAGGGACATCATGGCTCTGACACTGATGGAGATGGCATTTCTGACTGATGAGGATGACATCTGCAGGGGTGATATAGCTGCACCCTACTTTGTCATGGGCTTTTTCATACTGCTGCACCCTACTTTTTCATACTAACTGCAGAACTGCAGGAATTTGTGAGCAATAGAGCCACACTGTCACATACTGGGGAGAAAATAGGAGAATAAGCCTTTCTCTTTCTCCTTCATCCCGGCAGCTATATTGTCCGTTGTCACTTCACAGTGAGATACTCCAAAAGGTGTATCTAAGCATTCCTCATGATTGCTTAGGGCTTTGGGATCCAGAGTTTAGCTAGTTCATAGCTACACCTGAGTAATGTCTAACTGGTTCTTAATTTAACACCCAGGATGCTGTTTTGAACAAAGAGGCAGCAAGAAGCCCACCAATATTGCCCTGTATACTTTATGGCCCCAAATTCAGCAGGACATGTACCACTGTGGGCTGGCATCTTGAGTTTCACTGCTCGGGGAGCCTCTCAAGTGAGGCTGCAGAACCTCTGCCCCTTGCTTTTATGCCTTTAGATGTATTAATGCAAAACAACCCCAAACCCAAACCAGACCTTTACATGGTCTCTACTCCACCTGAACTATCTACCTTTTCTGAAGGCATCTCTCCTAACTCTACAGTGCAGGAGTTCAATATGCAGACAGCAAACAGAACCCCTTTCCCAAGTATCTGTGATAGCATTGAGGGTCTGGGGCTCTCTATGGGTGTCAGGCAGAGCTATTGATGGTGAAAGGACCCAGATGCCCATCACCTCTATAGCCCTCAGCCTTCCATTACCCTTCCAACCTCCTCTGAGGCAGGGGAGTGCGATGGGCTGAGTTTTAGAGGTTGGAGCCAATGCAAAGTCAATGCAAGAGGATTTTCCTATCAACAGAGAGTGGAAAAAGCTGTTTTCCACCAGTACTTGGGACTTTAAGGGGAAATACATCTTGCAGAGCTGTTGACATGTACTGGATAGGTGCCCTCATCTGAGTTGGGCTGCCTTTATAAGCAATATAGGGGACTGTAAGAATGAATCACCTCCCTCACGGGACACACTGTTTGAGCATTAACCCAGGACTTTCTGTCCTTCATAGGTCCATCTGTTTCCCTGTGGTGCCCGGTTCAGAGTGCTCCAGGTACAGCAGTCACAATTTCTTGTTTGGTTTTGAGTGGTCACCACAGTCATTTTTGCCCCATTGATCATTTCACTTGGTACTACCAGGATAAAGGCAATTCTTGCTATGATTGAAATAACCCATCAACATTCCAGTCCTAGAAAATGACACAACCTATTGAACAGTCAGAAATAGCAAATACTTCAGATTTTAAAGTTAGGTTTATGAAGAACATGAAACTGGATGATGAAATTGCCCTTTAATTCAACAGAACAAGAATTCAATTTCCCTGCAAAAATACATTCATACCTGAGCAAGATCAGGTCTTTGTGATCAGTGCATCAAATATTTACACTCCCAAAACATTGCCTTTCCCATTATTATGATGTGATGATTGTCTGTAATGGAGCTGGATAAGGAATGTCCTCCCCTTTCTCAGTTCTCCCCCTAGCATTCACCAGTAAGAGATTTATCAAGAGACATCTCTTATAGGGCCTCTTGTGATAAAACCTGTCCATATCTCAGAGTAGCTCAAGTTCAGAGATTCCTTTCAGGATAAGGGAGAAATGTAATGAAATAGATAAGGGAGAAACACAAATTTCTTGCACCAGGGAATTTTTGGCTTATATTCTGGGGAAAAAGAGGTCCTGTTTGAAGCTATGTTTCCAAATCTTAGCTTGGCACCTTGAAAGGCATCCTCCCCAGTCTCATATGAAATAAAGATCTTAGCTGGATCCCATTCCCTGGAAGATACAGTTCACTTCATGCCCATTATTAACAGATACCAGATCAGCACATACATTGATATCCAGGCTGGAAACACCTATTGATGGCCAAGAAACAAACACGACCATTATTAAGTCTTCTGTGCAGAGGGAGAAGAGCTGTCAGTCTCTACCCTCATCACTGCTTCCATGCTGGAGCAAGCCGGCTCTTGCCTGACTCCGTCATCATCACTGCTTTGATGCTCTTCAGCAGAAGAGCAAATCAATACAAACCTCCAGGATTTCTCTCTCTTCACAGGTTCTACTCATCCATCCTCTTCCTCATCTGTGATACTGCCAGTGACAGGTATGGCACTTTGTTCATTGGACTCAACTTCACTCCATCCCCCAGAGCAGTTACTTCGCCTTTCAATTGGCTGCTCTACCCATCTCAGCCCTAAGAGCTGATAAATACACTGCAAGAGACATCTACATCCATGTATTGGGTGAGAAATCAGTAAGGAAAGTGTAAACAGACCCTGTTTAAGCAGTCAAGCTTTTTATAAAGGCGTTTTCAAAGACTTACAAGAGATATAACCCTAACAATGCTGTGATTCTATGTAAAAGAAAAGAGATCACACTACAGTCTAGTTTTTAAATGAAGCAATTTTCAGACTGTTTCTCTGAGGCTTTCTGTGAATTCAGTGGATAACTTCAGCTGGGAACAAAGATGTCAATATTTAAATGATGTTTTCCTTTCACATTTTCAAAGGAGTAAAAAAAGATGGGCAAATAAAATATCTCCTCGCAGCTAAACTCCTGCATTGAGATCAGGCTGAAGAGGTTTTTCTGCTCCCCATTCCCCATCCTCTATTCAGCCATTAGCTGCTAAAATAGAATTGTCTCATACTGTGCATATACTCAAGGCTTTGTACAAGGGCTCTTGATTCCAGCTGGAGTCTGATGACAACTGCAGTGCACAATATAAGAAGGAGGAATAATGGAGTGGGATAAAGGAAGGGAAGGAGGAATATTGCAAACTATGCCAGAGACTGCAGCATCAGTAGTCCCTGGTTATTTGGCTGTGGTCAATCTCTAGTTGCCAAAACCCATCTGGCTGGATCCTGTTTGTCCCAGGGAGCAAAGCAATGGAGCAACAATGGAAGAACTCTTGCCTCTGGGCATAGGGGCAAGATGAGACCCTATCCCAGGTCTTTGCCTGTTTCATCCAGTTGGATTAAGTGCAATAAGATAACACCACAGAATCAGAATCACAGAATAGTTTGGGTTGGATAGGACCTTAAGAGCACCTAGTTCCAATCCCCCTGCCGTGGGCAGGGACACTGGGTGCTAAGCATGTTGATTTTCTGTTTCAACAGCTATCTTTTTTGTTCTGCCTATCATTCCTGCTGTCTTCATGTGACTCACCAAGCAGAGAATACGGTAAGTGGGATGGAACCAGGAAAATGTGACATCTAAAATGGAATTCCCTAGGAGTGGAAGAGCTACCACCCGGATCAGCCATCTCACTGGTGCACCGCTTAGGTTTCTGCATACCTTCGTTGATGTTAAACAAATGACCCTTGATTTTGGGTTGTCTGGTTCAGATACTAAATACTGGCACAAGAAAAGGAGAATCAGAGCCTTTGAAATCAGAAAAGCCTGCTCAGTCCCTGCCAATGTGGAACTGAGAATGGCAGCTCAGATAATGGGTCAAAAATGAATGCCATGGGGAAACTAAGGTTAATCATGCAAATATGCTGGTTTCAGATACATTACACAATCAACCAGTCTCGTTCTCCCTGGCTAACCTGTGGGAAGGCTGGTGGAGCATCTGCCACCACGACCACGTTGTTTTAATTCCTTCATCCCCCTGATTTCTCAGTCGTGTCATGACAGCTTTGTGCCTCAGACTGATTTTAGCCTCCTCGCTGTTTCGATTACTACACTGAGACACACCAAGGCTGTTCCTTTTCACAGGCTCCCCAGCCTACTTAATACAAGATGTCCCTGTCTGACATTTGGGAGTTCTTTGCTAACCCTCATTCCTATTACTTTTCATGTTCCCTATTAATTAGTAGTGGGGTCTGCTTCTGAATTGAATGGGGATTTTGCTTGAAAAGGAGGAGAGGAGTCCTTGTGAAACCACATTTGCAGTGTTCTGATTCCAGCTCAAGATAGGATAGAGCCATAGAAAGTGTAGACAACAGTTTGGAACATGTTTTAGTGGAGATGATCAACCATGGTGCAGATTGCCTGGGCCATTGAAGGGATTCTGGGAATAGGATAGGTGGGAAATTGTTAAGAATAGTCTACATTTCACTGGTTCAGTGGTGGAACAAGTGATAAAATAGCTGATACCAGATGAAACAGTAGCTGAGATCCTAAGTGGTGTCTTCTGAGAAAAGCACTGTGTGGTTGCTCATAGTAAATATAGAAGAAACCATAGAAAATGTGCTTCTTCCCAGCTATAGTAAAGTCCTTTTCCTGCTATAGAGTTCAGATTGCGGAGCTCAGATCCAAACTCGTGAAACCGATGACGTGACAAAGAAGAAACCAGATTGTACCAGCGGCTCCAAGACCAGCGCTGGCAAACAAGGAAGAAGCCTGGACATTCATATTCCACCGTGTGAAGGAGGAAGAAAATATTACAGCTTAATTCTTATGGGGACAGAGGGACTTTGCACCTCCAGAGCACTGGTGGGGGGAGTGCACCCCGTCACTGCTTCCCAAAACCACTCTCCTCCTCCTACCATATAGCAGATGTGTTGCTAATAGAACTGCAGCCTTTCCCAAGTGACCAGGCTTACATATGGACCACTTGCCCAAGCATGTTAGGTGATGGCACCATCAATACAGCCCACACACCACCTTCTGCACAAAAAGAGATGCTGGACACCTGATGTGTTCCTGTTCCATCCCTACCAGATGGGTCAAATGCAGTCACTGTTTTCTCCTTCTATCACTGGATATCCTCTTGGAAAAGGCTATTAAACCCATTTACCCTCTGCACATAAGTTGAATTCTTACTGAACTGGAAATTCTTAGTGGCCATACTGTCCTGGGTTCAGCAGTAGCAGTATATACACATATATGTGCACACACAGGTATACAGCTATAGATACATATACAGGCCAAATGACTTATGGTCTAAAGGCACCTGATTCTCTGCATTGACCCTAAATGATGTCTGTATTGAGTAGATTAGTTATATATTTTTACCCAGCATATGACAAAAGCAAAATGAGATGAATCCCTTCCTTATAATTCAGGAGGCATGGAATCTTGGTGTAGTTTTCTATTTTGTGATAGAGTGTATGTGTAACTGTTTTATTGGTTTGTATTCCTGTTGAGTTATTCTCCCTTTGAAGCCTTGATATTTATACTTCCCATGGCTTTTTCTTTTATTCCTGCTGGAATAAGATTTGTTTGCACTATATATCTTTATAAAGATGGATGTGTAATGGTCTATTGCATGCTGTTAGTTTGTATGGGAGCAAACAACAGTCTGTATTTACATGATAGACGATAGGTTTTCACACCTCTCAGCTGCTGTGAAGGCTGCAAGCAGTGGTACTGAGCTCTTTTGATTCATTCAATCAATGCACATTACTTACTGCTAACACACCTCTGTTAAGCACTGCAGTTAGTCTGCCATGGCTCATCCTGCTCAAGGCATCTCACTGGACAATGCTGATATTTCACTTACTTCCTCCTAGCATGCACGTCTTTATGCAGGTAGCAAAAGCAGTCCTATGGCTCCTGCTGCTCCAGTGGCTTTGCCTTTCCTCACCAGGGGCTTTCTCTCCATGTTTCATCTTTGTTTCTTGGGAATGAAGGGACACACTCTGCTGGTAAGGGATCTGTAAGGAATAGCGGGTTACAGACTGGGCAACTGTTATGGGCTTTGATTTTCCTAGCTATTAATGTGTACATAGGGAATCTGATCCCAGGTCACCTCCAGCATGGGAGCTGTATTTGTACCTCATCAGGAAGCTGTAACTCTGCTGAGCTGTACTTTACCTCTCAATAGGGCTTGTTGGTCCTTAAGGGAAGTGCTTGCATCTGAGGCTTAAGCCTTCAATACAACAAGCAGACAGCAAGTAGGAATCAGTAGGACCCAGCCTGGGAGCAAAAGGCCACCACAGGGAGAGCCTGTGGCCAAAGGGGCACCAACGCTGTTGTGCTTTTCCCAGGGCTGCTCTCACTGGTTTTACATGAGATGTGGTTGATGTTTTCAGTTTGTAGACCTGGATTTTCCCAGCATGCAACATCTGATGAACTATAACAATAAACTGTGCTGGGTGTTCGAAAGGCAGCTTGTTCTTCCTGTGATTGATCTACACCTTGCAAAAGACATGATTCCGTTACAAACGGTATCAAAACCTTAGGAACGTGGCCCAGGAAGGTTTATTCCAAAGAGCTGTGCTAGAGCTCACTTCACACATGTGGGATCACATCTAACCTTTAAAATGCCAACTAAAAACACTTAAGCAAGAGGATCTCTGGCAAACAATATCTCCAAAATGGATAATAGAAGCTATTTTTACAATCTAAGAGCAATGGAGCTCCCTCAACCCCAACCATCCCCAAGGGACAGTAATATGCATAGTCCTATCCCATGGCCAGGAATACAAGTGTGAGAATATGTGTTTTTCCAGAGGTATGCATTATAAGAATCAGCCTGCACAATGCAATGCATCATCCAATGTCCCTTCATACAGGTGTCTCCATGTGAGCTGGTCCCATCAGTGGAGATAAGAGGAGTCTAGGGACATT
>JANHGB010019937.1:0-10037 GCA_026283785.1 Coracopsis vasa
TTATTATTATTATATATATAAAACCCTGTTCTTTATTAAGATTATAACTTTTTTTATAATCTTTATATATATATTTAAGAAATCTCAGTGTAATGTTTTTACAATGAAGACTGATACAACCTACACCTTTCTTCTTTGTAAATCCTATTTCTCCTGCAAGCAAGCCTCCTCTGCTATTGGCAGCAAGCTAGGATATCACAATTAGGACAAATGTTTTCTTCAGTAAGCTAAGGGTTTTCAGTAACTTTCAAATAGGTAGAGCAACTCTTACTGCTGCTAAAGAGCTCACCCAATCTCTAATCTAAAGGTCCATGCTGAGAAACACTAGTTTTCTCTCCTGAAACTTCAGACGGGTTTGACTTTTAACACACACTGCAACCACAATAATATGGAATTTTACATCAATACCCAAAGCAGTGGTAGACTGACACTGGAAAGCTACAGCTAGCACCAAAGTGGGGTCAAAAAGAAACTGAGAAGGCAAGCATAATGAGATGCCCTCCCATCTCAAAAGCGCTATTTCTCCCTACTTAGAAAAGCAACATTTCCTCGAGAAGGGAGAATTTCCACTCCCCTGTTTCAACCTCCAGTAACTACAGACAAGGCCCAAGGCAAAACAGGGGAAGGGAGAAGGCAAAGCTGACACAAAGCAGCAACACGGCGCAGCCACGCGTTGGAGCAGCTACCGCGACGCTGCCTCACCTCGTTTTACCCTGTTAGAGCAGCCATCGGGGAACGCGGCGAGGAAAGGGCGCTACAGCTGAAGGCCAAGGTTATGGAGCTCCGTGAATGGCAGGAGACCTCTCTGAGAGCCACAAACCTCGTCCGGGGCCCGCTCCGTTACCTCAGCGCAGGGTTCCCCTCGGCGCGGCCCGGGCAGGTAATGGAGTGCGCGGGGTGGCGTGAGGAGAAAAAGGCGGTAAACGGCGCCGAACGGGAGGTGGCGGGGTCACGCTGCGGCAGCGCTTCTCAGCGGGCATCGGCTCCGGAGCAGCCCCGGCCTCGACCGCGGAGCCGCCCCTTCGCACCTCTGGAGCCTGGCTAGGAGAGAGGAGCCTTTATCATCGCGTTGTGAGAGCGCACCTTCCCTGTGGTGTGAGGAGGGCCGCCATGACAGACAGGCACAGCAGCAGCTGGGCAGAGCTTGCCTATTTCTCCCCCTCCTATGATGGTCAGAACGGGGTTTTTTTATCTTGTTTTATTATTTTAGTATAACGGTTGTCAATCAGCTTGCCACAATGCCACGGCCGTTATCCCACATTAGCACCCACGACTGCCCAACAGGCTTAAAACCCAGGCAGCCCTCAAAGGTGAGTTTATTCCGTGGGTTTGGGCGGCCCGTCCAAAAGTGCAGCAGTAATTCCAGGCTCTCCACAGGTTTTCCTAGAGCAATGTAATGAGTTGTCCTCTGTCCTTGCAGGTTTACCCGCCTTTCACAAAGGGAAATGCATCTCTAAGGGCCATTTGTCAAGGAGGAGACCGGCTTCTATCCACATGCTGTGGTAACCTCTGCTGGCTGAGCCTCGCTGTTACACCGATTGAGAGGTGTTAGGAATAAGCTTGTAGGCTGACCAAGTTGAGCAGACAAAAACACATCGGAAGAGGTATTTTTCCTTTGCTTACTCATACTTCTGTATGTATTCGCTACTACAGATGATTGGGATTTTATACTTTAACATGTATTTTTAAATCAGTAGCAATTCAGATAAATTGGGATCCTGGTCCTCCATGTCTGAACACGTTTACTTCCTCAGATAGCACAACTTTTATTACTAAGCAGGTTTGTAACTGTAGTTTGTGACTAATCTACATTTTTCAGTTGGAAGATGTGTACATGCATACCCAGTGTCATCTTACACACCCGATGGATGCGGTTTTATGTATAGGATAAGGTAAATAGCTTAGGATGCTACTTTTTTGTGTGTGTTAAAATAAGCATGTCACGCCTGGGACTTATACCCAACCTTATCCCACTTCTTCAAATGGCTGTATTTCACATCTGTGTAAGATAGGTATGATTCATATCAATAAGTACATTAAAGGCTCCACATGAGGCCACAGTCAGATGCCATAGGAACTACGAATGTAAAGTTATCTTTTTGCTCTAAGGAGATTAAATCTAAACAGATTTTGTGCAGGGTAGGAACAGAATGCAGACAACTGACATCATTCCCATTCACCTTGATGCCTATTAGTGTGCCTTACTCTGTAGGTGCATGTAGAGAGACAGAAAATGTATAGGATAAATGGGAGTTGGTTTTCATTAACTTAGCAAGAAATCAAGTGCTAGACCTTATTTCAACCATTAACAGTAGAAACAAATTTAATTGTAATCTCCTCTATAAAAAACCTAACACTTGCCTGCCATTCCATTTGCAACTATAGCCTGTGGTCTTCTATCCCCTTAATTGAAATACATATCAGAACAGCTTCCACAAGGCAAGCTTTTCAGCCAGAATTAATTTCTTCATTTTCTCTACTCTGCAACCTTGTGTTATTTTACCATAGGCGAAACAGCAGAGCACAGCAACAAACACGTTTCAGTCTGAATGCATCCTGAGAACTCTTGTTTAAGACAACTAAGCTACTAAACCTTGATTTCTAAGAAAAAATCTGTGCCCATATGACTGCCTTGACAATGGAAAACATCATGCAGACAATATGCATGTTGCTACATGTCAGATCTTATTTGAGCAAAAATAGTAGATAGAACTGTCTGTTTAATTAGACATGGATCAAAAATGAAGAACTAAGTACTTTCCCATCACTCCCTGCAGGTTTTGAAGTTGGCATTTTTCCCCCTCTGCATATAGTTAGTTGTTTGCCTTGGGTTGTAAAGAAATGCAGAGGGCTGCTATTAAAGCACCAATAATTTGCTGAACATCATCTTTTGTGGAACTTGCTGAGTTAGAAAATTCCTTTTCACCTCCTCCCCCACCTCTGCCTGATTAGAATAACTGAAGAACAAATATCACATTATGGTGCTAGGTAAAAGGATCTAGTGTGTTCGCAGTTTAAGTGACTAGCACAAGACAGAACAAATCCTAAAGCGTGTCCAGCTAATTGACAAGGAAAAAAAGCATTTGCTTTTTAAAAGCGTATCAGAACAGAGCCTTATGTTTAGGATTTGCTGTGCTTAGTGCTTTATATTCAGAAATTGGTTCCTAATATAGTTTGTTAGAAAGTTCTCCAAGCAATTAGAGCCCGAACACATACAGGAGAGTGAAGAACTGCCACTACAATGAGTGAGATTCTAAGACTGCAGAAACAGTGATCCCAACTCATCAACTGTTTAGTGCTGGCCTCAAGCCAGAAGTCTGCTTTTACCTTTTTAGAACTCCAGCCCATCACAATAAGAATTTTTATCCAATTCTCCATGTACCATCCCAAAGGAGCAGTACAACAGGTTCTTTCAAGGCCAGTGGCTCAAGTTTAGACTTAGCAAGGATTGCAGCTACTGCTTTGCTCTTCTGCCATAGATTACTTTCCAAATTGGTATAGGTAAATATGATACCTGTTCCTTATCAGATGCCAGCTGCTACCATTTTTCACTAGCATTAATATTTCTGTAAACTACAGGAATCAAGGAGCACAGAACCCATCCTGTACTACTACAGAATCCCAGCATTGACCTCTGCAGATAAAGTGTCCTCATTAAATCTGCTGCCAAACCAAGTCAACAACCTGAATCTCTTCTCTGACAGCCACAAA
Source organism: Coracopsis vasa (assembly GCA_026283785.1). Taxonomy (NCBI): domain Eukaryota; kingdom Metazoa; phylum Chordata; class Aves; order Psittaciformes; family Psittacidae; genus Coracopsis; species Coracopsis vasa. The sequence goes on from JANHGB010019937.1 coordinate 3,712, forward strand.
ATCACCAGGCCTTTTTGCAAGAGGGATGGACATCACTTAAACCACACAGAAGTCTTACCAGCCAGCACAGATTTGACATTTCCCACCATATCTTCACAACATGAAGCAATCATTTGTGTTCCTTTCCCTGCTTGATCCACTTTTGCAAAGGGCCAGATCTTTCTGTGCACCATTGAGAGAAGCATGCTCTTTTCTTAGATTGAAATGAAACAGATTTCCTCTTTGCCTCTATTTGCTGTCTTTATTACACATGTTCAAGTTAGTGGCCTTCTCTGCTCCACTGCATTCTTCAAACTTGCAGTTGCCTTTTAGTTCAAGGAAAGACATGAGAACAGGCAGTAGTCTGGAAACACAGATACATTTTTAATGATTCAACATATAACAGACACTAGTTGAACAACTAACAACCAGGGAGGGAAGATGCAGTTTCTGTTCCATTGAATGAACAATGATCACAATGCACTTCTGATCACATCCTGTTTTTCAAGGCCAGGAATTCCCACTAACGTTGTCTGAATTAGGTTGGTTCTTATGATTTATTACAATTACTGCTTCAAGCAGCAGTATCACCTGCTAAGGAATTAATACCAAGTTGGAAAAGAAAGCAAGAACAAGCCATCAGTATCTTGATCTCATCAGTAGTGGTGCAAAAACATGAAGTGCTGGAATACATCTCAGCAGGAATAATAGAATAGACCGACCTGATGGCCTTTCCTGAGGAAAACAGTTAGGAAGTGCTGGAACAGGGGTGAAGAATGTTTAACACTAAAAAGAGAAGTAACCTCTGCTACCCTCTGAAGACAGCATTTCACACTGCACCTTCACATTGTATCATGTCTGCTGCAGCAAGTTGCCATAGGGTGGCAGCAAAGGGAAGACAGATTTTCAGCTGGATAAACTGCTAATGCTAAAGCTTTTAAGCTTTTGGAAAAACAAGATTTTCAAGAGAATCTGCTGATGAAACCATTATCTCACTTGATTACTTCTGGGAAAGAACAAAGAAAACAATGCAAGTAGATTTTATCAGATGGCTGTAACACTACTTCTTGTTTGAATCTATCTCAGGTACTTGCAGTAGTATTCTACTGATCTTTTTGCATGACTGTGTTTGGGTTTTTGTTTGATTTTTTGGGGGGTTGTGTGTGTGGGTTTGGTTTGGGTTGGTTTGGTTTAAGCTTCTGTATATTGTTTTATTTCAGTTAGGGAATAGGAACTATCAGTTTAAACAAACACACAGCCACAAACTCAAAATCACAGAGGAGATGGATGGGGTAAAAACAAGAGAAATGAGGCTCTGCATATAGAAATGAACAGCCCAGTTTTGTCTGGCAGTTGGACTTACTTTGCCAGTGACTTGCAGGGGGAGCACAAATTTAGTCAGAATTTTACAGGTTCTCTACCCATCTTCTCTGTGTTGCCTTAAGAGGGAGACAGTTTCAATTGCAACCTTAGAGAGCTAGGAGAGATTATGGGAGAACCACCCCTGTTCTAAAGCCATTCTGATCAGACTGAAGTCCCGGAGTAGCAAACATATCAAACAGCAAATCAAAGCCATCATTGCTGTTTAACTGAACTCATGCAACACAGTTGTCCTCAGAGGAGGGCTTGCTCCACGTTCTGGCATTCCAATTACTCCACGCACAAGGACATCATTAAACTGAAATCCTAGACCTCCACCCTCTTGCCTCCTGCACAACCAGGAGTGAAGTACATTTAAACTACCGAGGCCTGAACAATTTCAAGCAGACAAATTTTCAGTGCTCCCTGTCAGAAAGTGGATTAGCAGAGAGCTGTTTACAAAAGTAAGACTCCTCTTTGAGGAAACTGTTGCAGAGTAACAAGGAAATCGTTTACAGACAATAAACATCCCATCCTAGGCAGATCCCTGCTCTTGTCTCGTGCTGTGGGACTTGGAGAAAATAACAACTCCATTGGAGTTCTGAATACTTTAAACTCACTAAGAGGAACATAGCCACTCTAGTGACAAATCCCAATACAATTCCTTTAGACTAAGGACGGAAAAAACCAATTTTATCCAGGATCTAAAATATCCTTTCTACCTGACATAATAAAACAGGGACTGAAAGGCATCAACAACTAGCTATGCAAAGCATCAGTACTTTCAGCTAGTAATCCATAGAAAATGAATAAATAATTCATAATTACATATGTAGTGTACACGATGCATGTCAAGGAATGCTCCAGAGAGAGAAGAACAACAAACATGCTCTACTCTCTAAAACAAAAATCCTCCCATTATTACTGTCACACTGGGAAGCCTCTGGACTGCAGATACACAACTGAACCTCCATGTCCAGCTGCAAAGCTACATTAGGTATTTTTCTCATGATGTTTTATGGCCTGGATCGACTCTGTGCATCCTCAAATGTACAGGAAGTATTCAAAAATAGCACTAGTACAACACTAGTACCTAAAGCAGGTGCATAACAAACTGAAGAAAACAAGATTCAATCCTGGAGTCCCTTGCTTACAATGTACACCCCTGCATTTATCCCCAGAAAAAACATCAGCCATTTACACTGAGGCTTCTGTAAAGCAAGAGCTGTTGTCTTGCTCTTTTGGATTCTAGTCTCCAGTTCCTCCTCTTTGTTGCATAGATCATGCAGCTTTCAAACAGGCAGAAGCTCTGGGGGATATTCACCATAGCAGTATTTTGCAATTGGATCTCTGTAGGTGTTCTCATGTTGCACGCTCTGTCGGGAAGAGGAGGAGAAGCTTTATCAGAACATACATACTGAAACACCACAACTCTTCACTGAGGCGAGGACCCAGGGCATTTATATGCATCCTACACAGTAGAGTGTCATCTGGAGTCAAACAACACTGCACTCCTAACATGTAAAAGACAGGTTCTTTATTACAGTGCTTTAATGTTGAACCACACCCAGAACTTCCTTTTCAGGAGGCTATCCAAGCACATGGGAACAGCTTCAGTATTAAAATATACTTAGGCAGTATTAAATATACTTAGGCAGTATTGTCAAATGTCCTAAGCAAGCAAGACATAATACAGTTGCTGTTTGAGATGCGTGCATTTTTTCTTGACAAAGCTAGAGTTCAGATATTATGGATAAAAATACAACAACTTTGGAGACATTTGGAACTATGTCCTTTGTTTGAAATCCATCCCTATTACTATACTAAATACTCAAGCTGTATGACATCTCCAGCAGCACCAAGTGCTTGCTTAGACCAAAGCCTCCAATAAAATCCCACAGGTAACAGAAGTTCATCTGTTCTTAAAAATAAACTAAAATTAACACATACTTTTTGAGTTCCTATGCAGATGACTGTCAGCATATGGTAAGTCTAGAACTGTACCATAAAGTAAATAGCATCCTTTAGCTACTGGGAACAATTCTCACTGTTCTCGTCCTTATGAGAGCTTCCCCAGAACTCATCTAAGATCTTCACTAGTCACTGAACTCAGCTAGTCTCTTTTCAGTTAAGTACCTCTTTTCTAAAGAGAGTGTGCAACTCATCCTGCTCTAAATATGCTCTTTGCCCTTCGTTTACTGCTGGTGTTACTATTCCACCTTACAAATCAAAGGATATTGCCTCATGTTACCTCTCAGCCATAGCTTCAACATTTATGAAAGTGCCCGTGTGCACGCAAGCACAACAGACCAGCCATTCACAGGACTAAGCCCCATTTTCAAAGGGTATTTTTCCATTTTTGAGAAGTGGACATGTAGTATCTTACCTGTGATGAAGTCCTACATTTTGCCAGACACAACTCAAAGTGATCTTCCACTGCCATGAAGAGGTTTTGGAAAGCAATAGCTGCCCGGTTCAAGAAACGTTCCAGAAGATGTTGCTGAAGTGGTCAGCAAAAAAAGGCAACAAAACAAAAAACTGTGTTTCAACAAGGAGTAACCAAAGCCCATCTTAACCTACACAGCTCAAGTCTCAGAGGAAGAGTAAGCAACTCCACTTAGAACTTCTAGCAAGCACTGAAAGGTTAACACATCACAGAACCAACAGTAGGAAGAGAGTCTAGAGAAGTTAACAGAACACAGGGGAGTACCATTTGCAAAGCTGATACTGTCTGGAATAGCTTTTCTGCAATCAATTCCCTTCAACAAACACAATCCTCCTGGAGCTGAAACATCGTGCAAGGCTCCCAATATTTCCTCTCAATGGGGGGAAGGATGAACATTTTTAAAGCTTTATTTATAGCTTGCCCTATGCAGGTTTTCCTTATCCTTATGAGAAAAGGAACTGCCCCCTCTAAGGAAGAAGTCCCCCATAAACAAGCACTTTAAGGCACAGAGGAACCCGAGCAGCTGAGAACACCTGAAAAGCAGAACATCTCTGCACCTTGCTGGGCTGCAGGCAACAGGAAACACAGTACTCATAGACACTGCAGCAGCCGTTGGGAAGGCAGCTCTCACAGCTGTACAGCTTTGTACTGGGCACGTTGACATTACAACAGCCATTTACCAGTAGGTCCTTCCTCTCACAGATGTAGCCTGAAAAACAAAAGTAGTAGTAACAACTGGCAAGACGTACCCCTTTGTACGCTCTATAGAAACTTATAGTAATAATCACATTACTTGAGAGGAGGTTTATCATTTAGTAGATTATGATCGCCCTCAATTTGACTCAAGTCCTAACTAGCAATAACACTTATACACAGGGACGAGTTTCACAACAGCCTGATTGTGAAATAATAGGCACAACTGCTATGTACCCAATACGTTATATATACATTTTAAGTATTTAAAAGCAGAACATGCAAGCTCAGATTTCTTTTTGGCATGATTCATTGTTGCGATTGGAAAAGGTAATTGGTGATGACTGTACTGCAAAAAAACTATATGTTCTTTCAACTGGCCTATGTCTAGATAACTCTCTTTAGTTCAGTATGAAGAGACTTAGATTTATCCACACAGGGTAGCTGTGATAGTCAATTGTTCAGTGGAATCCTTACTAGTTTAGAACCACAGCATATGTCCTTAGAGGAACTGTACTACCACTGTTAGACTGTGAGAGCTCTCTGTGATGTTAGAGACCTCAGTGAATTGGCAGTAATTATAACTGAGGTGGTGCTAAATTTAAATCAATGCAAATCACACAAGATGGGATGGGTTTTCCGCAGCCTTGATTTCTGGTTGAGAAAGCTCCAGTGCCTGAGCAACAAGCTCACTGGGCAGGAAAGAGCTCCATGCACTGAGAACAAGTGGTTAATGTGCTTGGGTTTACAAGGGTCAGATGAGCTCCTGAACTGTGACTGAGCACTAATGGTACCACTCCTGAGCTCCCTCCAAGCAAAGCCAGTCAGCTTTTCCCTATTACTCTCCTTAATATAGCTGACTGTGGGAATGCACAGGGAACTACAAACAGTTCTGCAAGCAACCATGCTAAAGTGGGCAGGTCTCAATGTGTAAGTTCTGTGCAGAGGTAACTGCAGTGCTTTGAAACTGAGGTGGGTCTGGGACCAGCAGAGCCGTACCCATGGCATGCTGAGCCCCTTGGACCCATGCCTGCTATGGACAGTCAAACAGCAACATGAATCCAGTCTGTGGATAGAACACCAGCAGCTGAGATGATGCAGTAAGAATGTCTCAAGAAGGATCAATTGCTACTTGAAAGGGCCATCAACAATCAGACAGGCAAAGCAGCACTGAACACTGCAATAGGCAGAATAAATTCTTAGTATCAAGTATACCCAGTTCATCTGTAATGAGGAGCTTCCCCTGCACAGAATTCCTGCACTGGTTACTCAGCTGACTGCTGTTTCCCGAACTGAACTTCACCTTCCACATGATCGGCTGCTCGTGCTCCTGCACTTGGAGGAGATTCCGATCTCTCACCATCCTCTCTTCCTGCAAGGAAAGACAGCAATGCAGACAGACATCTAAACATGCAATTCCTTCTGCCGTTCCAATCAATGTGCTTTTCCCACAGTTAGAAATGTCTAGTGGTATTAAACTCTGCAACAGGAAACTACAGTATCAGTGGCATAAGCAACATACTACTTGCAGTAGGTTACTTTTTGCATGACAGAAAGCAGCACAATCCAGTAAAACAGGAGGATACAAGTTCACCAAAGACTCAGCCTACACAGAAGCAGCACGTATTCTGTTAAATACTCCTAGGTACACATACTCCTCTTCTGCAAGTTCCGCACCTGAGGAACAAGAGTTACTCTGGGATAGGGATGTTTTACCCGCCCGCAGCGGGCCGGTGCCGAACCCCGAAGGCGGGAGGGGACTCCGGGGCGAGCACTGACCTGCTTGAACGTGCTCGTGAGGAAGTAAACGAGGGAGAGCCCGAAGACGACGCCAAGGACCCACCGCTTC
>JANHGB010019937.1:12638-27406 GCA_026283785.1 Coracopsis vasa
GAGGGGACCAGAAATAAATATTCTGTGTTTTCTATGTCTCAGCTTCCATAGCTCTGCTTACAGACAGGTAGGAAATGTTCTGAGAGCCATTGTGCCTTTAGAGAATACAGGTATATGGCTACACGTTTATTTACATATATTCATGCAGTAAGAAATAAGTAATGTTGCAACTTTTGATATTCAGAAGTATTTAGAGCCTTTTACATTTTATTCAGTAGCTATTGTAGTCTAGGGCTGCGTAGGATCAAACTTCAGTATTTAAAGGATGTCTCTCTCAATCTTCTATGAAATGCCTGTGTGAATCCAGACAAACCACTTGCAAAACCAGCCCATTCCTTAGGGTTTATGTAACTAATATAATATTAAGCAGTCTAAGTATTTGCCAGCTAGTCTGTGCTGTGCCTTGATGATGATTCTGTGTTCTTTGCTTTTGAATTAACTTTAGTTTTTAAAGGTGGAATGTGTTTGAGGTTATTCCCTTAAAATTAGACACTTGAAAGCAGAGATTGAAGTAACTAAATGAAGAACTTCTCTCCTTGTTCTAGAAAAAGTTCCTGAAATTAATACAATTCCAATGCCTTTTCATTTCCCACTCCAGACCTTACTTTATGCTGACAGTTCCAGAATGAATGGAGCAGGAATATGTGATCTTTTGCATATGTGCATATTACTTATGACTATTGTGCACAGTTTGCTAATGGCATTTCTGTGGTTTAAAAGGAATGGACTGCTTATATGAAATAATATTGTCCTGACCTGACTGTATTTTTTCCTTTTAAATGTTTATATGTTTTCTTTTTTTCCTCCCTCTCAGTTTTGCTTTACAAAGCAAGTGTCTTCAGAAGAAGAAGAAGGGATTTCACTTCCAGAGTGAAATTGATTCCATGTCACATCAAGAGCTTCTCTGTTGTCCTCAAGTTGTCTGTCAGAACATCTCATCACAAACCTGCACACTCCTTGTGACAACTGCCATGGGCTGCAGAAGGGGATGTGACTAGTTCCTGCCCTGCTTGGAGAACTCTGTGTGTGCTTCCATTTGCCAGTTGAATGCTGTTCCTTTGCAAGTGTGCTAAGAAACAAATGCAAGCTCGAGGTGGCCTTTCAGAGAAGCCAATGATTTATGCCAGCCATGTCACTAGCTGAATGGGTCTCACAACCCTTTGACTCTGTGGGCCTTTGTTAGAAGTCACACTGGGATCTGTTGACCTCCAACATTAATGTTGAGTGTGCTGTGCTTTAAGGTTTTGAGGAAAATGCAGAGACGGCATAGCAGCAACACTGACAACGTTCCTCCTGAAAGGTAAATCTTTTTCCTCCTTTTCCCTTTCATTTTCCTCTCCAGAAGGGAATGTTCTTGGGGTTTAGAAAATGAAAGCTCAAAATTAAGGAAAGCATATATGTCCTGTGGTGCATATAGTGCAGCCAGGCTTTCTGCTTGAGTTTAGAGACAGATTTACTTTTCTCCTACATTTCACTTATTGACTGCTACCACCTGCATTGTTTCACATTTCATGGTCCAGTGTGGCACATATGGAGACAGTTGGCTTAGCATATAGGCAGGATGTTTGGGGGCTCTAGAACAGTGATTCATGGTACGGTCCTGTGGGCATTCTGAGTGCTATCAATCCAAAAAGATCCATCTGTGTAAACAGAGGCTATTTATACTGTTATTAAGGTATTTTAAAAGTCTGTTCTTCTGAAACTCCCAACTACTATGAGTTAGTATTTTATAAAGAGCTTGGGTGATCCTTTACATCATCCCAGAATCTGTATCTAGCTTCATGTATATGAATATTTAGAAGTAGAATACAAATACCTCTAATTCACTTCTGTAATTATAGTATCAGCAAGGGAGGCTTGCCACTGTTATTGTTCTGGTACTAAATATTCCCTTGTGCTTTCGCAGGGTTAGAAATTGACTTCTAGTTTGGTTTTGTTTTTTATCCCTGAGAAGAAACTAATCTAATTGCTCTAAGACAAAGATGGAACTAATGAATTTTGTTGCTCTGACTGAGCTTAGATGTTAAGTGAAAGATGAGTATTTCATACTGGCTTTGCAAATAGAGGTGAAGCTTGATGTCATGACCACTTCTAGTCCCCATTCTGAATTTCAGGGGAAAAGAAAGCCATCTTCAGCTTTTTCAGCATGATGCTGCCCAAGCCTCAGTGCAGGCTCTGGGTTTTATGTCAGCAGGCAACGCTGGGGCTTGAGAGGCACATAAGGTTGTATGGGCCCTCTCGTCTGTAACATAGAACTTTCTGAGTCTGTGCAGACTTGTAAGGCACTTCAGGATTGCTTGAATGGTTCAGATATATTCAGGATAGGTGTCTATTGCTGAGTGCAAAGGATAAGCAGAGTAATCTCAATTGGTTTTTATAAATGCTTCTGTTTCTTAACAGGGTAAATGCATATTGTCAGTACCATAAACTGGAGGTTTCCTAACTGTTGGATGAAAGGGTGTTGCCACTGGTCTTCACTTCTGTTAACTTCAACAAATTCACTTTTTCATCCTTGTTTATTTGTTTTTAAATATGCCCCTGATGAATTCTTTCCTGTTGAAAGCAGAGTCATGTATCCTGGAAGTATTGTTCCAAACAACAATTGTGTCTTTATCTGTGACACGGGGTCCCACCCAACTTGTTATGTTCCCAGACATAAGTCCTGTCACATTGTGTCCCTGTCTTGTGTATACATCCCTCAATCGTAATGTTAGGTGTAAAATCCAAGGTCTGGTTGACGAATATTTTAAACCAAAAAGAGGTATGTGATGTCTTGTTGACTTGATTCCTTGCTGGAGCCTGTGGAGAGACACTGGGAATGAGGTGTCACTATAAACAGCCTTATTAGAATTTTACTTAGTGGGAGGTATTCCCAGAGAGTTTTGAAGCAATCTCATGAGTGAGGTGTAAGGCAGTGATCTGTGCCCTGTAAGATGCCTGGGGAGGCTTTGGAACCCATGGGAGAGAGAGGATTAAGGGCCCTGCATGTGCTATCTCAGCCTGGGACCACTATTTCTAAAGTTAGAGATCTCCCAGGATTAAAATCAAGAGAGACCAAAGCTCTGCAACATGCCTTATTTGTAGGCTTTGCCTGTTGCTGAGCTTTATTTATCCTTTACTCTCCTTTTGCAAGTTAGAGAGGTGTTTGCTGTCTGCCTAGTGATTGTTCTATGGTTACCTGTATTGTTGCCTGTGATCTAAACTTCATGTGTATTCTTTTCAGTACCACTGAGTTCAGGTGAAGAAAGCCTATTTTCTGCTGGCGTTAGGATGAAGATATTTAAGCCTTTCTTTTGAGAATCTGGCTATAATCCAATAAGCTCAGGAAAGAATCAGTGCCAGATCTGATTCTGTCCAGTGCCCAGTAATTTGGGTACATCCATGTCCAATTTGCCAAGAATATCAAAATAAAACAAGTTCTCTTGACCCAGGAACACATCCTTCACTTAAAATACTTGTTGGGTCAGGGACACACAAGCAGGTCTCAACGTTTCCCTTCCCTGGCTGACTCTGTGTCTTGTTGGTGTTACCCATCAGTGGGCAAGTAATGATCATCCCTCAATAAAATCAGAAGATTTGGGGGGTAGGCTATTTCTTTGAGTTAGCTTGATTAACGTGACCTGTCTTGGTTGTGCTGTGTCAGATCATTATAGATGATGTTGATTCTGGTATCAGATGTGTTATTTCTTTGGTTCCTCCAAAAGTAAAGGGTGTGTCTGGGAACTCTGTTCCTTAGATGAACTTGGGGAAGTTCAGGTTAGATATAAGGAAGAAGTTCTTTACTGTGAGGGTGGTGAGGCCCTGGCACACGTTGCTCAGAGAAGTGGTAAATTCTCCATCCCTGGCAGTGTTCAAGGACAAATTGGACAGAGCCTTGGGTGACATAGTATAGAGTGAGGTGCCCCTGCCTTTGGCAGGGAGTTAGAACTGGATGATCTTAAGGTCCTTTCCAACCCAAACCATTCTATGATTCTATGAAGGAACTTGGCATTGTGATCAGTTCTTTCAAAGTACCCTGGTCTTATAATCTGGTTACTGGCATCTAATTCTGCAACTCTGACTTTGCAACAACAAATAGAGGGAAAAGCATCTGTCATCTGGGACCTTCATGTTCTGATAGTGTGTGAGGAACTCTTAATAGACTACAGTTAGGCCTGGGCTATAAGACTGAGAAGTTCTGTGGCACTCGTTTTGGTTTTAATCACTTTCCTCTCCATCCACTGCAGAAACCGGAGCCAAACAGTGAGTTCTGAGACCAGCGTGGATGAAAGTGGAGTCTTTGAAAGTCTGAAGGCTGAAGCTTCCTCACCACAACAGTTGTTCTCAGGCCTGGCAGGCATCCCCTCAGGCACCATCACAGCCACCCCATTCCAGTCAGGTTTGGTCCTCGGCTCTTCAGCAGGAGGTGGGGAAGTATTCATTCAGATGCCAGCCCCAAGGGAGGAAGGGAGCAGTCGTACAGAGGGAGCCCCATTCCACCACCGGCAGTCGTCCCATCATTTCCACCATGGCCATCACCGGGGTTCATCTCTGCTGCACATGGCAGGAGGGGACCGCCATGGGCACGCTGAGGAAGGCAGTGATGAACAAGCTGGAACTCCAGCCCCAGCTCTTTCAGAGTTAAAAGCTGTGATTGGATGGCTGCAGAAGGGACTTCCCTTTATCTTGATCCTCCTGGCTAAAGTTTGTTTCCAGCACAAGCTTGGTAAGCATATATCCTTTCTGGATTGTAAGTGTATTAGAGAATGGTTAGGGAGCTTTAGCATGCTGTGGTGTCTGAGACATTTATCTGCATAACAGTTTCTAGAGGTAGTCTAGCATGAAGGGGACATATTTAAATGCATGCGGTAATGCAGTTGATAAATTCACCCTACTTTCAGTCCAAGCTGTTTTCATCTGTGTCAGTCCCATCTGTTTCCTTGCCTGGCCTGTGGGAGACCAGTTCTGTTCCTTTTCCTAATCCCTCTTTGACATTCCCGTAGGGGCTGAGGATGTTACCAAGGCTTCTTCCTCAGACCTCTCTCCAGGAGAGGTGGGGAAAGCTTACATTAGAGACTAGCAAAGGCTTCTGTGTGGCACAGAAGGGTTCAGAGGGACGAGACACTTTTCTAGCTGGAAGGATGGAAGTTGTGAAATCAAGCCAAACAGCATCAGCAGTTATGTCTTACAGTTGAGATCTTCAGAGTTCTCTAAAGAATGTGTCTATATAGGTTTCTTAATAGGAGGCGAGTCTTTCAGCCGCTCAGTGCTCATGTCAAATCCATTCTTCTAATCCTCCTCTTACATGGAATTATATGTGTGGCCTGTCTGAGGATCCTGACTCACTCTGGGAGTAATATGCTGAGATTATCATCACAGGGAAGCCAATAATGCTTGAGTTTAATCCACCTTACAGTTCTGCCAGTATTCCCCAAACCAAGTACTGATTCATGTCTGAAACGTCATGCTCGTTGAATTTGATCTCCTATGTGGTTGTGATAGTGTGCCTAGTCTTCTGCAAGCTGCTGAACTGGTACTGTAACACTGTCATCTAGCTGAGTTCTGTTTGTACAACACAGCTGCAACTTGCGACACTTCTTCTTCAGCACAGAACCTGACATTAGGATAGAGTGTCTGTATTGGACCAGGTGGCAAATGCTCACTGCAGTAGTTTCATTTTCATTTGGACTGAATTTTAACTTTATAGAGTCCACACTGCCCTGGTTTGATCACTGTTTTATTCAATGCAACCAGAATATCACACAGTATTTTTTTCCTAAGCTTAAGATGCTGACATCAAATGGCTTAAGACTGAAGCTGCTCAGCCCTATGTACTCTGACAGTGTGTTTCCCTGCAGGGATTGCTGTGTGCATTGGTATGGCCAGCACATTTGCATATGCCAACTCAACACTCCGGGAACAGGTTGCTCTGAAGGTGAGTTCAGCCTTTTACTCTCCTATGGTCCCAGGCAGTATCATTCTGTACACAAAACAATGTCTCTGTTGAACCTTCTTTTGCAACGTAGGGCTGAATGCTGTGATATGCATACAGATCTGTCAGATTAAGAGTACTGTGCTGTAATCCACACTTCCTCTTCCTACTTCTCCCCATTGATGCTTTCCCACAGTTTGTATCCTGCTCTTTTTGTTTTATTATGCTACACTTTCACAAGAGAGGAAAGGTCAGGGATATTGTAATGTGCTCTTGGCTCTGCCACTGCTGTCAGTGCATCTTCAAGCACTCCTTTGCACCTTGGTTTCCCATTATGTACCACAGAGGTGCTGAAACCTATTCACTAGTTAATGATGAGATTTAATTTATTAGCATTTAGAGACTGTTTTGAGACATTCAGCTGGAGGATTTTGTATTGCTTGTTAGTATCTTGATAATGCTCTGGTGATAATATGCTTAGAATATAAAGAAACCAGGAGATCTTTTCAGACCTTATAATCAGTGTCAGCAGAATGCTTCAACAGCACTGAAAGCACAAGACTAGAATTGCTTTTTTTGGTAAAAATTACATGGGTGGCACAAGTGTATATTTCTGTCTACCAGCAGGAGTGGAATAACCGTGATACAGTGCTGAATGAACAGATAAATTGCACAATAATGTAATAGATTGCTGTTGCCTTGCCCTTTGCACCTTTGTCTTTCAGGCAGCGTGCCCCTTAATCCACCTGCTTTAAATCTCACCCTAACATCCCTGGCTGTTGAGTAGCTACAAAGAGCTATTTTCTTAATAAATCAGCTCCCAAGACAAATGCTGGGTTTTTTCCTCCCAGGAGTAAAATTTACTCTGATATTACACCAGGCCAAGACCCAGGACAAGATCTTCTGCCATCCACTTCCGTCTGTAACGTTCCATGTCTTTTGAAAATGAAAATTTACACTTCTTTTGACCTTTAATTATTTCTTCAATCAAATATGAATGTTCTAGAACCTCAATGCATCCAGATCACATTCACAGGTGCTGCATATAGTGCTGGGTTATGTTATATTTGATTTAGCTAAGCTTTCTGTGTTACTTCAGGTCTATTTGTAAAACACTCCTTTGATAAAGTATCCTTTCAAACAGGTGGCAGCTCAGAATTATAGGACAACATATGGACTTTTTTCTTTCTGTTTTAACCTCTTGTCAAACTGCATTTTGAATATCAGGAGAATTTAGATGTCCCAAGAGAGATCCCAACTTTGAAAACTGAGTTCTGCAAGTGAGGCTGTCGTTGTCGCTGCTGTATTTGCTTGATTTCTCTGAAGTTACTTTATGTTAAAATGTTAGCTGAGTGAGAGCCATTTCTGCTTGTGTTTCTGTATATCTTTACCTACAGCCTATTTCTGAGCCCTAGTTCTATGTAAATAACTACTGAACACTTAGTGGCGTATTTGTATCCCCTGGGTTGGTCTTGCATTTTTCAGCAGTCAAAGACTCAACACAGTCATTGAGACTTTGAATTTATCCTCTTTGCTTCTTTCTTCTTGCTCAGGAGAAGAGATCAGTGTTGGTTGTCTTGTGGATCCTGGCCTTTCTCACTGGAAACACCTTGTACTTGCTCTACACATTCAGCTCTCAGCAGCTCTACAACAGGTGGGCAACATTTCCATTGTTAATGATAGAAGGAAGTGATAATTTCCAGGGAGGAAAAGAGGGAAACCCACTTTCCTCCACACTTTGGGAGGAAATGTGCACACTGAAGGTATCTGCTGTCTTTGTTAATATCATTGTAATACCTTTCAATGGAGGAAAAGAGTATGTGTGTTACTCCCACCAGTGGACTATGCTCCTACCAATGAATGACATAACCAGGATCTGAATGGGTCAGGGTGTGATGATGCACTGCCATGTTGCTGCTTGAAACATGTGCACTTGAGGTTGTCTTACATATCAAAGCAGGGTGGATACTTTTTTATGCTGGGGCTTCTGATTTTGACCACTGTGACTGAACATAAAGAGAAGGTGTTTGAAGCAGGCAAGAGACTGTCCCACTGATTTTTCACTTCCTCTAACGTTTTCTTTTCAGTCCATCAAGCTTTGAGTCTATTACAGGAGATAAACTGGAGATGAAATAATAGTGGTTTTACTCCTGTGTCCTCTGGGCCTGGAGGCATTGGATCTGAGGTAACTAAGATAGCCTCCACTTTCAGATTGTGACTGAAGCAGTTCTCATATACAGGCAAGTTAGTACCCAGGGATTTGGTTCAGCACTATCCCTACCTATTATAAAGCAGCATTTAAATGACATATAGGAAGCAAAGATACAGAACTTAAGCAAAGGAGTGTAGTAGAATACATAGGAAGGAATGGAGCAATGTCAAAGCTAGTTATGTGAGAAAAAGGTTTTTATATTTGTAGCTAAAAAGATAGGAATTATCTTCCCAATGAAAAATTTATTTGTCCCACTGAAGACCACTTAGAACTTCAAACTGAAAATACTTTGTGTGTCACATGCATCAGTTGGATTGTGGCTACATGGCTCTTGGCTATGTTTTTTCTGTCATTTATTTCATTGCTTCCCTGCTTCTTCCCAATGATACTGTCTAGTAAGTGAAGAGTCAAGGTGAAGAGCACAATCCTGTTATCCTTTGGAATTACCCCTAATGTATTTGGGTTTGATTATTGGGAAGCTGTGTATGTAAGTGCTGCTAGGAAGGGGGAGAGATGAGGTGTATGTGTGAGTCCAAATGTGAGATGGCAAACCATGGGATACTCTGTGTAGGGCTTGTGGGAGGGAAGAGAAGAAACAAGTATGGCTGAAAGGTGTGAAAGCACTAAGAAGAAATTTGCCTGCACCACAGGGAAACTGTGTTTCTAAGGTGGTTAAGTTTAAAAGCATGAATGGGACTATTTTGAAATGAAGGCTAGATCATCTAAAATAAAAGGGTTTCAGCAAATTTGGGCCATCCTACACTGGTTAGGCCATGGGTTATTAACAGGGAACAGACTGAGCAACAGCTCCACTGGCAAGCCCTGTTCCTCCCAGTGTTGCGGTGGTGCCTGCTGGGTCATGCTTGGGCTGGTGTATCTATTGCTTGCTGTATGGGGACCTGTGACTATTCACAAGGCAGGCTTGGGAAATCAGAAATAGCTGCTTTGATTTTGTTTCTTTCTTGCTTATTTTTAATTTCCTGATTTATTTACTTTTTGCTTTTTTTTCCCTAGTGCATGAATAGTAGTAAAGTCTCTGATTCTGTTTTTGTTTTTAGGGTGTAATTTTACCTGTTGTGCTGTGCCAGTGTTGTGAGTATTTTAAATTCATGTTCAGGCTTTTCATTCTGGGTTGGTTATTTTCCTTTTACTTTTTGGTTTGTTTTATTTTAAGTTTTTGCTTTCTATGATGAGGCTTTAGTAGGTAAATTCCTGAAGAGGAATCCTGGTGTTTCAGTCTCATTGCTGCTCAAGTCAGTAGCTCCTGCCCATTACTAGATGAAGTTCTGCTGTCTTGGAATCCGCTCTTTAAAGGGCAAATGTTTAGCCCAGTCAATAACATTATGGCAAGGGAACTACCTTTCTGGATCCTTGTTTCTGGTAAGAGTTGCTACTTAACACAGTCCAGCTTTTCTTCTGCTTCAGACAGTGACAAGCCACCATCAGAGCATGACACACCTCAATTTCTGATCTCTTTGCCACACTAACAGTGCTTCCTTTGTCACCAGCATGTTTCACATGCACAAGCAGCTTTAGAGACTGCTGCCCCTGCAGTAGTTCTACCTGCGGCAAGCCAGTCTCAGAGGACATAGTTGACTTCCCCAAGGAATCATAACTACTGCTGACTTCAAAGGATAAGCTTTTACAGTCAGATCTGATAGAGCAAGCCTGTGGACTAAAGGCATTGCCATTAGACCAAAGCTCACTTACAGTGTGGATTGCTGTCTTCCAGAATTGGTATCATACATGTTTGGGTCCTGTTTTGTGATAGTGGGCAAACCTGCTGACCTCAGTAGGAATGGGCAAGACCAAAGTCAGGAGGCCCGGAGGAGCCATGGGACTAATCTGCATGTCTTATTCCTATTGCCCTTGGGAACTGAAGTTCAGTGGAGTTCCTAGGCTTTCTCTAGCCTGCAGTGGATAGAGCTGCTGATCAAGAAGCTTAAGTGAGGTTCTCCTTGCTGATATCTGAGCCTTGGTGTCATGCCTTTCAGCCTTATATTTCTGAAACCCAACCTCGAGAGGCTGGACTTCTTCGACCTGATGTGGATTGTGGGCATCGCCGACTTTGTACTCAAGTACCTCACCATTGCACTGAAATGCCTAATTGTTGCCCTGCCGAAGATCATCCTTGCTGTCAAGTCAAAGGTAGGAGTCTCTTTTCTTCTTGCTCGCTCTATGGATGTTTGTCTTTGATAATCTGATAACCTTTGCAACATGTTTGCAGCATGAAATATGGATGGAAGAATAAAAATAGTAAAATCTCTGATAAAACTTGAGCAGAAAGTCACCTGGGGAGTCAGCTTTTTGGCTTTTGAGCCATCACAGACCTGAGCAAGGGTTCGGTAATCCCAGCAAGTAATACAACTCCAGACAGGTAAACATTGCTTGAGAAGGAATAGTTACTAGCAATGAGATAAAGGCTTTTCTGGTTGATGTTGTTCTAAATCTTGTTTTCTGAGTAATCTCTACAAAGAAGTATTTCTAAAGCACCAATCTCTTCATTTAATGGAAGGAAATTGCAAGTACTTATCTCTTTAGCTTTCCACTTTGGTCAAAGAAGTAACAGTATTAAATGTAAGCTTCTGATGCCACAGAAGACAGCACCAGTTGTAACCATGGCCAGAGAAATACTTTAACTAAATAGCTAACAAATGTTTAGGAAAGCATATATAGATTAGGCCTAACTTTTCAAACTTTCTCACCACATTCTCTTCTGAAAGCCCTTTTCATCCTCTTTTTTGACATGCACATGAAGTGCCTCTTCCTCCACTTGGTGGTAACTACATTTCAGTGGCAAATGTAGCAATGTGTAGTGTTTGCATTTGGTAAAGAAACTTCCTGGCAGCTGTTGGGATGAAAGGCAGGATGGAGATGCCAGATACCATCATTCATAGCTGAAAGTCTCAGGCAGGGCACTTAAGGGGATGTCTAAACTGGGAATAGTTTTGCTTAGAAATGACATGGGTGGCAGGGGAGTTGAGCAGTTTGTTCCTGCACAGCAGGGCTATGAGATGCTTATTAATTTATTTCTGGCAATTGTCCAGCTCTTTTTCCTTCTTCTATTATTATTATTATATTTTGGGAGATTAATGTGCTAGGTCAGAGCATAATCCAGGCTGGGGAGGGAGGGAAAAGCGATGTGAATAGTCTTCCCAAGATAAATTGCAGTGTTGGAAAAGGTTCACAGCCTTTGCTTGCTTGTCTGAGAGCTATCCCAAGTACTCATTAATCCTTGTCGGGAGAGAAGAAAGAGAAGGGGGCTTTATTTGCAGCTACAGTGGGAGGCTGGTAAGATCACATCTGTCATGGGCCTATAATGACTCAGAGCACAGATGCTTCATTTTTAATACCTTTTTCTGGATAGCAGTATTTCTCACTTTTTTTAAGTCTCTTTTTGTCTTAGGATGTTGTTGATGGTCTTCTTGTCCCTTGACATCTGAGACTGCTGTTACCTACCACTATGGATCTGGATTTATTTTTATCCCTCTCTCTACAAGGCATCCATTAAGCCAACCAGGGATGAGATCTGGTGTTACAAATTAAGCAAGATCAAACTGGGATGGGAATGCTCCAAGAAAACCACGGGATGCCATAGAAATTGTAATTGGTAACCACATAGCTGAGCTCTTTTCCTGATCTGGGTGACCCAGCTTACCTCTTAAGGCCAGCACAGTGCTACACATCTTAGTTTCAGATGAGTTTTAAGCTTTTTCTCAGAACAGTTCTATTGCACTTTAAGCACATTATCTTTGACCAAATTCTTATCAACTTATTTACTATCTGCTATCTTAATACTTGCCAGATACAAAGTTTTTCTCTTCCTCCCCATATGCTTGTAGTAATGTTCCTGCTTGAAGCCTAGCTTGTAGTTTATGAACTTCTGGATGTCTGACATGTAATCATAGGAGATAGCAAGCTGCTGGAGAAATAAAGTACACTCAGAGTAGAGCTAGAAGATTTTTCCATGACAGACATAGAGAATTTTGGTGATGTAACAAGCCAGAACTGCAGTTTCTAGCTGCCCATAACACAGAGCCTAAAGTAGAGGTTGCTGCACTGTCAGGGATAGAGTTCAGCACAGCTTAGAATGGAATAGAGGTATTTTATCTTGAGCTTCCTTGCAGTACTTTGATCGTCCTGCACTCAACCTCTGGGCATGCTCCTCATTTTGGAAGTTCAAAGGCATTCCAAAGCCAATCTGGCTTTTCATGCTGCTCGTTGAGATTCTGGTCTGCTCTGAATCCATGTGGTTTTCACTGATGCTTTCATAGCCTTTCTAGTACAAGGCATGCCCTCTGACTGTCCTTCTTTTAAGACTCTTCCCTCTCCATATCCATTGTGAATGGAGCAAGATCAGATTCTTTCTTTTACACATCAAAGTCTTCACATCTCCCCTCAGCTTCTCTGTACACTGAACACCACCAGTTTTGAGTCTTTTCTCTGAGATCATTCATTCCAGATCTTATTCTCTTCTGGACTTATCTTCAGTTCCCCCCATTTTCCAGACCATTTCTTCAGCCTATAAAGATGAGTTGGGATTATAATCCTTCTTCCTAGTGTTTACAGCCTTTCCCACTTCAGTGTCAGCTGTACATTTGATAAGCCTACTCTGTTGCATGAAGACAATGACAATAGTACTCCACTCTTACCTCAGTTAGATGCATCTTTTCATTTTGATATTAAACACTAGGAATTTGGGCTAAAGGACTCAGTTCTCTCAATCTAAAGTACTGGGTCATGTATTCCTAGTATAACACTATCACAGGAAGGGCAACATTTGATTTCAGGTGACATCAAGGACCATCTTGGATTTATAGCATAGGATCTGAGAGGCAGAAAAAGTCTGTCTTTGCAATCAGAATACAGAGGACAGTAAATGCAATCATGAGTGCTTGAAATGTGAAGCATGAGGACTGCTATATTATCAGGATACAACTAGCCAGAGTTCTCTGAGATTGAATTACTCAGAAATAGAATATCTTTGCAAGCAACCCCTCCAAAGACTGGAAATCTGACTATTTAATCCCAGACTTTCTCAGGTTCCAAACCAGCTCAGAAAACAGAGGTGCCAAGAGAGGCTGTAAGACTACAATCAGGCTGGAAGGCAGGGAAAGAACCTGCAAATAGGAGACAAAAGCAGAAAAAGGAAGGGAATCCCAACATCAGATTCCAACCTTACACCTCTGCAATCAGAGGTTGTGGGAGAAGGAGCATACCTGTGCCTAAAGCTGTCCCTTCGTCACCATGAGCTGAGGGGCACATCCAGCTGAGAACAAGTTTTAATAGCAGCTGGGCTCATCATTTCTTTGGAAGGGGGGTTTGGCTCCCACCCTGCATGCTGAAGGCTCTCCATTAAGAAAAGCAAACAAGATCATTTGGTTCAATAGAAAATGAATTAAAGTAAATTAAACTGCAGGAGCCATGTGGCCTGCAGAGGCCTCCATTGTTGTACACACATAAACAGCAGCTTTTCATTTGCACTGCTAAGGAATGACAGCTTGAGGGGGGTGGAATTAAAAATAAGGATATAAATAATAAAAAGACACAGTTGCCAAAGATTCCCTTTAGGAAATCCCGGGTGCCTGCAAGTCTCCCATCCCCTCCTCATGCTGTTGTCAACAGTCTAATCCTGGAGAATGGAGTGAAGCGTGAAGGGGGAGAGGGGTGAAGGAAAACCAAACCCAAAGAATTGGAAGAAACAGGTACCCCAGGTTCTGTTTTATATCTATGTATCTCCCTATTTCTACAGGGGAGAAAGATACCAAGGACACACTTTTTTCCAACAGCCTTAGTAGCTGATATGTAAGTATTTTCTATGCATGCTCAGTGCAGATGTGCAGCCAAGTTACAAGGGGCTGCATTTCCAGAAGATGGAAAATTCAAAAGGAAAACACATTTGTTCGTTGAAAACACAGCATGAAATTACTATAGGGAACCCAGGTCCCAAACAGCAGCCCCAGACTCCTCCAAGGACGGTACCTAAAATGTTTTTTTTCCTGTAACAGAAGCTCTCTGCTGTGGGATCCTGGAGTCTTCTGACGCCTGGTTTAGGGACCTGAGATCCAGGGAAGCAGCCCCAGACTTCTCCAAGGAAACTGCCCGATTCTTTCCTTTGGAGAAACATCTTTCCTCTGAGATCTGGCAGAGACTCCTTCCAGGCATATCCTGCAGTATTTTGACTTGGCAGTTGTGTTTGAAAGCTGGATCTAGACATTACAAATGAGGTTTCTTTTGTGGCAAGACTGGCATTACTCATGTGAAGTTTTTTTGGTGCTGTGTAAATAGTGGCAATGTACAAATACTCATCCACACTACGACTGTGGACTCCTCACTGCCTCTTTGAAAAGACTTTTGGTTGATTGGGTTTTTTGATGCTTTTTTCTTTAAAGTGCCATCTCATCAAATCTGGCTGGAGAAAACTTATTGATATGAGGCACCCATTCTTTATACGGCTTTGCACTTGGACTTCGGACCAGATACCTTTTCTAGGTGCATTCCATATTCCCTAGCATAGATAGGTTTGTCAGAGGGGAGGCTGAGGTGAGCTTTTAGGCAGAAGCTCTTCCCTTTGAGGGTGCTGAGGCCCTGGCACAGGGTGCCCAGAGAAGCTGTGGCTGCCCCATCCCTGGCAGTGTTCAAGGC
>JANHGB010019943.1:0-13253 GCA_026283785.1 Coracopsis vasa
GCCTACAGTAAGAAATTGCTCCAATGGGTCAGACACAATTTTATAGCAGCAAGTGCTGCATTTAACTCCATTCTCACTGCTTTTTTGTCTCCTTTGAGGAGGGAATTTCTTTTATGTTTTTAAAAATAGTTTGTCCTTGTTTTTTCCAACTATTGTGTCTCCATCTAAAATCATTAGAATCAATGATTCAGAAATACTCCTATAGGAATCTTTTTTTCTAAAAGCACAGTATCAGATAGCAATTTCTGTCTTAAGAAACAGCTTTCTAAAGCAAAAGTAGCATCGATCTCCATAGCTATAAACACAGCATATGAACACATCCAAGGAGGCAATGCATTTCACTTTCCTAGTTCTTACTATCAGCAAAAGCTTTAAAGTATCAGAACAAGAGTAGGCAACAAACCACAGAACTGGGAAGCAAAGCAGTCCAGTAACTGAAGATACAGACCAAGTGATCATAAAATGCTTAAGAGAAGCAATTCTAAATCAAATATTTTAGAAAAAGAATAGTACATTATTTCTTTTCTAGAGTGGATCAATATCGTGTAAATGTTGGATGGCAAAGTGAGACGGAGCACAGGCCTGTAGCTTCATTTCTTCATTGGACCTCATAACTGTAGATTGTTCTTTGAGACTTCATTTAATGAATTGCTGACTCTCTGCCAATTTCAGTCTGCACTTTTTGTTGCGCTGCTACAACTTCACCAGCACATCCTCCACTTAAAATTTAAGCAAGTTTCACAGCCCCATGACTGCAAAGTAAAAAAAACTTGAAAACATATGATCCTCATGAACTCAAAAATTAGATAATAAGTAATAAACCAAATACAGCTCTTTAATTTCTTTTCAACTTAAAATTTTGAGACCAAAAGAACTGTATTTTCTAGTGGCTGAAGAGTAAAAAGATGACAAATAGATAATCGAGAAGAAGAAATTCTTTGTGCATTTGACTCTTGAACGTGACTGTTAATATATCCGCAGAGAAATAATGGTTTCTTTTTCTTGCTATCTACTAAATACAAAATGTGAATTATCTAAGCACACGCAAATCTTCTGAAAGATGGACCTTAACCAAAAGTCTCCACAAGTCTGCTTACTAACACTAGATAACAAAGCACTCACAAGGTTCCAGATCAGGCTTTCCGGTTGCCCTTCCAGCAAGCTGCCCTCTCACAGGCCTGAAGTTGTTCTGAACAGAGGCTCTTTTACAGATTGTCTTGTGAGGACCTATTGCAATACGGTTCTGATAAGATGGAGATAACCAAAGTTCACTTTTCTTCATCGCTAACACAGGTTAAAAAACTATCCTCAAGTCCTCCGAGGAGTGTACAATGTGGTATTGAGTAATGAAGACTGAAATGGACTGTTCAAAGGCATTTCATCACAAAACCACTCTTATTCATGGAAAGCCTCAACTACACACACATTCAATCCCACCGACATTAGCTGAGGCTTTGGTTTAACCACCAAGCACACATGCAAGTACCCCTACTGAATATGTGCTTTCTGAATGGGGCTTCAGTCATTTCTTGCATGGGAGATGCACAGCCCCTGCTGAAAGCAGAAGCGTATGTATGCCACACGAATGATGAGATAATGAAGATGCTAAAACATTACAGAAATACCCCAAATAGAGTTTACATCCCAAAGCAGGTGATAATCAATGGATTAGCATCAGTTCTTCTACACCCAGTAGGAGAACTGATTGGGAACAAAAGTTTTGCCAAAAATGAAAGGTATGATTTAAAAAGAAGAGTGTGCATTACGTTTGCAAAGATGTTTTTTCTTTCAAAACAATTAAAGAAAACCTTTTAATAGGCCTAAAGTAATCCAAAACTTGAGGGTTTTTTTCTCTCATGTTTAATAAAATAAACCTTACTTTTACTTGCTTCTTATCTCTGGTCCTGAGCAACAGGACCAGAACAGGTTCAAAGCAATTTTCACACTTCAGGACACTGACTTTGGCCTAATTGAAAGGAAATTCTGCTTTCTGATATGATGAATTATCTTTTTGACATCACATACAGGACTGTTGCTTTTCTCTGAGCTCAAGCTTTATTTCATGGTCATTTTTATCAAATCAGTGCTGGTGGTGATACATCAAATACTTAAAATTTCAATGAAATTGTCATTACGAAGGTTTTAAGGCTTCTGCAAATTTTCTGTTTGATTTACTCTGTATGTGGTTTAGTCTTAATGTCTTTCCATAATGTTTTGCCAACTCTCCTGGGTAGTCTGCAGTAAGGCTCAGCCTTCGTGGCAGCTCTGCACCCAAAGTGAGACTGGGGTACAAGACATTCTCTGCTCTCCTGCTTTCCCAGTGGAGAACACAGTCAGCTTTATACTTGTAGTTTGAATCTGGGCACCATCCAGGTTGTTTTGTGTTTGCATCACCCAGTGAATGGTTTTGTATTTCGTAGCAAGCTGAAAAGGTGCACAGCCAGTTAGCAGCTATGGACTGATAATGTCATGGGTTTAGACAAAACATATTAGCTTATAGTTATATAAACAATCTATATTTATATTAAAATTCATCAAAAAATACACAAAGACACACACACATATATATAAAGCATGTAACACAATAATTAACAGTATTCTCTTATTACATCTAATCACATCAATTGCCAAAAGCAGCAGTTAGATACAAAAGTCATACTAGGTACTTGATCTTTTAAAAATTGTACCTTCCAAATGATGGTACCTCTAGTAATTCCTTACATAACTTTACACATTTTCTTCTTCTCAAAGAGCCCTTTCTCTCTTCCTTTAACATAACATTAGTTTATTCCGTTTCAATATTTAACAACAGAACACTGACTGCAAGAGTGCCTTTCTAATAGCTCATCACTTAAACATATATACTGTTCTGCAGAGTTGATGTTGAAGCAGTTTTCTGAAGCTACCACTTTAGAAAAAGTGTGAACTAAGAAAAATATGGTTGCATAATTTTTAACAAAACAATACGGAACCTGATGCAATGCATTAATGGTCCATAATATTATTGAACAAGACTACAAGGGAGACACTTTACTTGCACTTGGCTTGTCAGACAATTACTCTCTGGTACTATAATACTTCATGTGCATACTTCCAAGGAAGACTCATGAATGCACAGGTTCATTAAGGGAATGAGAGAATCGATTGTAAAATGGAAAAGGCCGAGCGAGGTTATATTTCAAAGAGATGAATACGGTACACTCCATTATGTTGTAATCAGCCTCTCTCTTTCATCCAAAGAACTGCAATAGTCTATCCTAATTTAAAAAAATAAAAAAAAAAAAAACCAACCCAACCTCACTGCCTGCATTGTACCTTCATCCCAAATACAGTGAAGAATTCAAATGTGCTGCAGGCAGTTTCCATTTACCATGGTCTTTGGTGCAGACAGTATTGATGTTGCTGACCATTTTTCTCCTTAATAAGAAAAACATTCAAATGCTACTAATATTGCTGCCTTGGCAAACCACACTTAATAGATGGGATTTGCCCTGTACATGACACATAGAACATCAATCAAGGCTGAATTTTATTTCAATTTATTATGGTTGCTGTCTAAATGAAAAAATGCTTATATCGTTAAAATGTCTTACAATATAAATGTGCAAATGATGTAATCACCCATTTTGTGAGAACATTCTGATTTTGATTAAAAAAATCTACAGTTGAACTTCTAAATATTTAATAAATGCAAAACCAAAAAAAACCACAAGCACATTAAGAAATGGCAGTAATTGGTATCTGGTGTAATATCATGCATTTGTGCTTGATAGCTTTTATCTTTAGAATATGAGTTTATAAGGTATTCTTTTAAAACTATAAGAGCTGCATTTTTATTAAAATCATCCAGAATAAATTACTTTAATCTTGACTCCATTCAGGACGCTTACATATGTGGGGTTTTTTTCTAAGTTCTTTGCTTGCTATTGCCAGCTGTCTCTAGATTCTAAACCTGGTGGTTTACAAAAGCCTCACAATCTTTCCCAGCTAAGCAGCAATGGACACCACAAGATTACTAAGAGAGATAGCAGCACCTTGTAACAAAATACTCAATTTTGTAATTTGTTAGAGTGAAAAAACCTCTCCCAGTTGTAGAGACAGAATTTAATGGTCAGCACAGTCCTGGTAGAAGACACAACCAACTTCCCCAGGAGCTGGCTATGATGATGGCTCTCCTAGCTGCTGCCTCCAGAATTGCATAAAGCAATGCATGCAAGGGAAAGGCCATGCTGTGGTAAGCATTGTAGATTGCCAGGTCAACCCAGAGGTACTTAAAGCTCATTCAGCTGTCATATACTCTCTACGTATTATTAGCATACAGCTATTACATCAATACAATACTCTTCCCAACAACAAAACAACAAAAGTTTCTACCAGAAAATAAGAGTTTAGTATGGATCTGTAGGCAACTTCCTCATGTCTTCCTTACTTGGACAAAAGTACTTAAAACTGAATTTGGATGCAACAAGCAAAAGATTGAACTGCAAATCCAGCCTCTCGGCACATACAGGAAACCATGACAAGATGTGATGAACAGATGGGTTGTATAGTTACACACTGCATCACTTAGTGCTGCAGTTTGTCAGGTAACCACCGCTCCTGCACAAGTCCCAGCACTTTTTATGAGAGAGAAGGTGGCATGGAAGGTTTTGCCTTGCATTACATTTTATCATAGCCAAGAACTAAGGAGCAAAATGGATAAATAATGGGAAATTAAAGAAGTGCAGGAAAGCTACATGACAGATAAATGGGATTTTTCTAACATTGCATATGGTAAAGTTTGCCAGAATGTGCTGAAAGAGGAGTCAGTTAAATCACATCCTGCTGCAGCTGTCCAACTTCATAGCTAAAATGTTCACATTAATTCCATTAAACAATCAGAGAAGGAAATACAAAATATTATTACAAGTATGTTGGCTTAACACTGTATTTTTTTGCAGATTTAATAACAGATACACCACTCTCAACCTCAAAGGATGATATTTTTTTACAAATAGTGGGTATTCACATCCTCAGGGAAACAGAGCAGTTGTCCTATGGAAATCTTAGAAAATCTGAACTTCACATTTCTGACAGACATTTTAGAAAAGAAAAGAAAGATACTCTAGCAGTTGTGGAGCTGGCCTGACATTTAGGGGGTCTCAATTTAATTTCCTTGTCTGCCAGACTTCCTTTCATAATCCTATCTCATCTTCAGAACAGAGATGACCATTTAAGTACCTGAATCAAAAAAAGTTTTAAACAAAGGGGGAAAAATACCCCTTTCTTCTGTATTTTTATTTTTAACTCAGGTAGAAAGTCACTTGAAATCTCAGTCTTCCAAAAGCTTTGACTGTATGCTGTTGCATATCTTGAAATCAACAAAACACACTCCTTGTAAGTAACGTGCCTTATATGTATCAGGATTTAGTGTCATTGGAGAGCCTCCTATTTCAAAACCACTGCTCTGTGATAAGAAAAGATAGAGAAAAATGAGCACTAGGGAAGTTAATAAACAAAATGCATTCATGGCCCATTACTTCAAATAACTTTACTGTATAAATAGTCCAGTCATAAAATAATGGCCTCAATTAACTTTTAATTCTCACACAATGCATTTGTAATATACTGCAGGGATTAAAAGTTCTGCATGAATATCACTATTCTAGAAGTGCCACAACTTACAAGAGAAGTACTGACATATTTTCCACTTGATTAAAACCAGTTCCTAGTCTTTTCCTGCCCTGCTTCCCTACTAGGCGTCCTTGTCCTTAGGGAACAAGTGATGAGAATTCCCTGTGTAAATGCCTGCTTCAGTCCTTTTCACAAGGTGGAATGAAGCAAGTTCTGAGACACCCATGCTCCCATCAGCTAAAAAAAAAATAAAAATGCTAGCACTGTCAGTGCAGGGAACAAACACTTGAGGACAAGACCAAGATGACAGTGGAAAACTTCTTACGTTAGATGGACATTCTGACAGTGGCATGTACAAGAGCAGCTGCAATGCCCGTGACTTGATAGATCTAAACGTCATGTGAAAGATCACCCCTTGCTCAGCCACCTTAGTGTTTCCCAAGCTAATGCATTCTCTTTCAGCACAGAAAATGAAGAAGTTAACGGGGAAAGAGAGTATCTTTGTAATAAGTGGTTGCTTTTATCCTGCAACACAATGACCGAGCATTGATGAGATGATAGTCAATTAATCAAACACCAACAAAACACATTCTAACAATGACTGCCGCATTCATGGTATTATTTTAGGAACTTACTCCAGTACACAAAGATTTTTTTTTTTGTCCCTTGGGTTTGACCTGAATCCTAATGAAATTAACTGCTAGAGGAAACCAACCCAGTAACAAGCTACCAGCTTTCAGGGCATGCTGCAAGACATGCTGAAAAAGCCAATAAGTGTCCCCCTAGAAGCCAGAAAGGAGGAAGGTCAAAAAACTACTGGAAATCTAAAATGGACCTCACTGCTTTGATGAAAAAGCGATGGGTTAAAAATATATTAAGAGTTAGCCTAAGATGGAGATCTAAATATAAAAGCCTGTCAATAACTGTTATCCTCAAAACACATTTAGGGTCACATTAGTACTTTTGCTTGTGGGTTCATCTAATGCATGAAAAAAACTAAACCAAGGAAAATTAAATATATGAAAAATAAAACTGCTTTTAAGCTATTATTTTCCTCACAAGTATTCTCTTATTTTAAATTTATTGTTAGTAGAGTATGTTAGCAGCTGCCCCTAATAAGCTCTGCATATGTCCAAGAAAACTGCATACACTGACAAAGATGCCTCTAGTTTTGCACAACACATGGCTTTTTTATATGATATGTTCTCTCTTGAAAGCTACTCCCTCACAAAATGAAAATTCAGCAGAATCTCTAATAGCTTTCATGTTTCAGTCTAATAGGTAGCATGGCATTGCACTGCCAACCCACCTTCGCTACAATATTGCACAGCACATTTAACAGACATTTGCTTCCTTCACACAGTCCTTATGTGCAGCTTCTGCAGGACCTTAGTATTAACATTTAACAGAGTCTATGAGCATAAAGCACATTTATGAACACCTGCTAGAACATTTTATTTGCCTTAAGAGTTTTATTATAACTGTTCAATTTTCTTGCTATGCTTTATGGGCCAAATCCTGGTCCAGTTTTAGCCTAAACTCCCTTTGACTTCAACAAGAAACAGATTTGTTTGTATGTGGGTTTCCATACAAATTCAGTACAGCTTTAAACAAAATGGGATTGCTGGTAAGCACGATAGTGGACAGAAAAAGCCAGTGCCTAGCAGAAATAAACAAAAGCACTGAACCCAGCCTTCAAACACGATTAAAAATAACAACAAAAAAATAAACCCTACACCCACAAGTCTGTAACCTTTGCACTGCATTACAAAAACCTCACTTATTCTGAGGCTGGAGGTAGAAGGAATACAGGCATCCCATTCACCAAAGCTTATGGCCTCTGTGTCTTGGGGGATGTTCTACCACCAACTACTGCCTCTCAGATCACTCATGGACGCCCCTGTCGCCAAAATCTTTGTCCTCTTTACTAAAGCCACCAAAGGCCAGAATCTGACCATGTCATCATCGATCTCCTCTGCAAACATCCAGACAGTCACAGCCCTCCACAACAACACAAGACAGCCTGGAACAAAGCACACGAGCCAGAAGGTGTAGCTGGGGAACAGTCCAAGGAAGATGTTGCAGAGGAAGCTACAACAGGAGTGTTCTCCTCTAAGATTTAACCTCATTTGAAAGTACATGAACATTACTTTGACCATTGCTACAGAAAGCCCTACAATTGTAAAACAGACAGCCAGTAAACAATATGGCAATGCCATTTCTGTTTCACACAAGCTTGACAGTAAATGCTTGATTCAATGCATACTATTAAGCGCCCCAAAATCTAAACAATTACAGAAATGAAATTATAGACAAAATGATGAATGGCGACAGATGAAATGTTAACAGATCTAGCACCATACACAAAAATCATTGATTTGCTCTGATTACTACATAGATGATCAGAGTGTATGAGGTCCTAGCTGCCTGCTTGCTCTGGATTTTTATTAATGCTTCAATATCAGACATCCAATTTGGAAATCAATGCTTACTTCATCATTTTTCTCTGAAGGATCCTATTATTCACAATTGATTTAACAGAAATGAAAGGCTTACCATTAACAAGACCCAGCTGCTGACACTTCTTAGATGAATTATTGAACTTCTGAAAGTGAATAACTTAACCATCACCAAGACTTATTGTCTGATGATTCTCATACCAAAGTCAGTGTACTTACAATTACAGAACCAAGTAGTAGAAAGTAGCTTCTTTGCCACCTCCTTAAACACTCATCATAAACACAAACTAAAAATTAAGATTTGCAAAGATACAAATAGGACTTATGCACTAAATCCAGTTAGTGGGAGCTTAGTGTCTAACTGCCTTTTTACACCCTTAGCCTTCATTTTCTAAAACTCAGAAAGATACAGGTCATTTCAGGCTTCAGAAAAAGGAAATCCAATTTATACGAAGTTACACCTTTTGCCAGTATGATTACTATAGTTAAAGATCCCTAGAGCTGGCCATGCCCTGCCAAAAAGCCTACATAAGACAATTATTAACTCCCTTTAGGTACAAAATGAAGATCCATCTTACGAATTGAGATAAAAAGTAACAAATATTAGACAATTTCAATTAGAAGTAGTACTACAAATCCACCCCAAAAGCAGTCTAAATGTACAAAACAGGAGGCTTATGTTTAAGATCTGCCATCTGAGCTAAGAGGCTATCTGCTCAGAACATAAATCCATCATGCCCATTTTCCAGTCTATGAAGAACTACGCATTGCTCAAGGTGAACTTAACTCCTCATACAAGAGCTTTTGTTCTGCAGATTACAACCTGACCAAAAGTTCAGTGCCAAGAAAGAGCATGTTGGGAAGGGCAGTGCATCAGACCAGCCTCTGTGTTGTAATCCTACAAATAATCAACTTCAGCCTCAAACACTACGCATTCCCTAGCAGGTACACTGTTAATAACGTTTTCCATGAATCAGCGCTGAGAAGTGGTGATAAAAATCTTGAGCGTCAACAATGTAATACCACCCAGCTGCACTGAACTACAAACAGTTTACTGTCAAACAGGCAAAGAGGTGGGCTGAGCAGTATGCTATCTTTAAGCCTCAGGTTAGCAGGACCACAGCTGTCTAGTGATGTATCAAGAACTGTTCAGCTATCAAAACTAGTGAGGCATTTCAGGTCTTACCAGACTTCTTGCTAGTCTGCACTACTTGGCTGAATATGCTTTCAAAAATGCTGTAATGGCAGCTGCTGTCTCCTTTAGCATTCATGACACTTCAGCTCAAGACCAAGTTGAGACTCTAGGTACAACGCACTCATAGTCACAAGATTTAGCAGTGACTTGGCAGTCCTGAGGTAACGGTTGGACTTGATGATCTTAAAGGTCTTTTCCAACCTGGCTGATTCAATGATTCTGTAAAGCCTCCTGGATTTGAAACACAGATTTCTGCCTTCCTTTTACGGTAGAATGATGAAATGACATACCTATCATTTTCACACAGGCTCTAATTCCACAACTGCCCAAAATCACTAAAGCTTCTTCTTAAAGTCCCCAATAGATTTGACTGCTTCAACACTGCTGGAAGCAAAACATCTGGGCCTTTTTTTCTAAGGCTACTGTCTGAGGAAGGTACTCTCAGAGCAAACCAATCTCTACTCAAGTACCATATTTCTCTTTCCCAAATCCCTCCATCTATTTTAACCCCTATCATACTGGAACTAACTCTTTAAAATTCTGCTTACATTGGACAAAAGGTTTAAAAATTAAGGAATATGGGAAAGAAAGAGGCTGTGACAGACAGAGCCTCCAAGCTCACAAGTCTTACTGTTTTAGGAAAACAAGCCAAAATAATGAAATTATGATTAAGTTGAAAATCCTTAGGAATCCAAATTTTTCAATCTGCCTCTTCCCTATAGAATAACACTTCTGAAATGGAGAATGGCTGGCTGTAACAGAAGTCTGGTTGAATTTGATATCTGCATAAACTAATCTCAGCAAGTAGGTTATAACTTTTTTTAAAGAGACATAGATGTTGGCAGATTGCCTGCCTTTCTTGCACTCATTTTTTCCAGTATTTCTCATATTGTGAAATACCTCTTAATGCTATAAACACAGAGCAGATTGCAGAAGTGGTCCCAGTGGTTCCAATGGGAATAACGTGGTCAGAATCTGGCATACAACAAAGTTTCCATTTCCACATAGGTTTCATTTATTTTTCAGTTTAAAAATAAGACCATATTTTGGCATGTAACTGGAGCTGCTCCTATAACGCAAAAGAAAAACACTGCTGGCAAGCCTCAAAGCTGTTCCAATGCAAAACTGTGTTGGCAGAACTTTTAGAAAACTTTTTGACAAGAGGCAGAATTTAACATCAGCATAAATGGGAGAAACTTCACCGAAATCTATCACATTACACATGCTTACTTATTGCAGGTCAGAATCCACATTAAGTTTACATAATGCAAATACAGTTAGCTGACACAGAATTTAAAGGCTGTTGATCAAATTCTGTTTATCTTCTACTTGTATATGTTAGCTTCGAGTTCTATGATCATACTTCTGTGAATGATCTGTTTTTCCTCATACACAAATACTACCATACTATTTTCTAAATACTATGACCATGTCACACTCCTGTCTTTTAATGTAAGAGTTATTCAATTCAGGTGCCCAATAGTTAAGATACAATGAAATTACAGTTGCAAGTCTATATTCCTGCATCTGTTACAGGCACAGAAGAAAATAAATCTGGCATAACATACATCTCACATTTCACAGCTTCTGAGGGCTTGATTTTGCAACCCATTTTCTAAGATACCTTTCTTGCATGTCATATCCAAGGTTTTTTTTAGAGCATGTTAACCAATGTGCAGCAGTGCTCCTTCAACACCAATCACAACAACATTTGATTCTCAACTTCACTATAGAACAGCCAACCATGAAAGCATTCAGGCACCTGAAGGTAGGTGCCCGTGCCCATGCCCTTGGATATCCACGATGCAGTTGGATGATGGATGTGACAAAGAACTTACAAGGTAATCTGCACCATTTTAGATCAGCTGTTGAAAGCAATTGAATTGAGTCCTTCTTGCCAGAGAGGAAAAAAGCTATGTGATAACAGTATCAGGCTGCTGAGGTAAGCTTATGAGTTTGAGGAGAGGGTCAAGCATGACCCTGTTTTACCTCCTGACTGGGAAATGCAGATTGTTCTTGCTGTGGAAGCAGAGTGGGTAACAGGAACATTAAATCAGCTATCGCAGGCAGTGTGGAAGTATGATAACAAAAAACCTAGCATTTTCCAATGGGTACTGTTTCTCCCCTTCTTTAGTGGTCGTGTGATCATAGCTTTGGGAAGCTCCATGATTTTGGCAAGATGACAATTTTTGCCTGATGAACACAGGTTAGATAACTCAATTTTTAAACTTCCATATCTGATGAGATCTCAATAGAATTTCATTGATTAAGAAAAAGGCATTTGAATTATTGAGAATTATCATCTTGCTGAACACCAAGATCTGCTGCAAGCAAACAAGGTGAGAGATCGTCTCAAAGAACAAGCAATATGGAGCTTAAATACATAAGCATTTCTAAACCCAAGCTCTAAGCACAAGTTACTTACCCTACAGTTGACTTGATCTTAAATGCAGTCATTCGAGTACGGAATTGAAAAGCTTCAGTGTTTTGTTTGCTGGGGGTTTTGTTTGGATTTTTTTTGCTGTTTGTTGTTTGTTTAGGTTGGGGTTATTTTTATTTCATTAACTGTGCTTTTTTTTAACCTGTTACACTGTTACTGGGGATAAAAATGACAAACAAATACACACTGGATTTATTTGCCTTCAGATTCTTAAGAACTTGTACCCAACGTACCACAACTCACGCACTGCTTCAAATAATGCAGCTAAGCACATTTGCAACACTTTACTGCAAAAGTCAATATGCCCACACATAAGGTATCTTTTTCAACAAAATATAACATTTATTTTGGATACTTATTGGCTTAAAACAATTCAACAAATAGGAAGAAAAATAAGTTGTGATGATTATGTGCAATTAATTTGACCACCAATGAAATTAATACATTGACCAGATAGAGTTAAAGCTTCAAATACTCTTAATAGGCAGCCACTTTAGGACTGAAATTCCAACCAGTGCTCTCACTGAGAATAAATTACAAAAAATTGTCAGTGTAGTATGCCTAAGAATTGGTGTCTCAAAAATCATCACATCTTCAGGAATTTAAGGCCAATTTGCCACTGAGGCGTGATAATCATCTTATTATTTCCACTGTGGAAATAATGTACTACATATGTTTCAGAAAGACTGCTTTTTGAAAACAAGCAGTCTCTTTCTTTCCATGTACTACCAAGTCTAACAGAGGCACATTTTTATTTAGGCTAAATCATGCCTTGTGGGACATGCTTATGAGGTAAAAAAGAGGACATGCAACTGGCATTTGAGACATATTGCCAGTGCAAAGCTGCCAAAAGCACACAGCAGGGAGCATGTTTTGGCTATCATGAGCAGAATAAGCATGCACTCCCTAACCACTGCCAGCTGGCATTTGTTTCCAAATACAGAACGCTCACTAGGCAGTTTGGAGACTGGACATACTCCCAACCTTAAACTACGCTCCCATAAAAATGTGCTGCTGAGATACCTCATTAACCATGTATGTCTCCTAGCTTACTCCAAATGAGAAAGACTGAATGACACAAAAATCATACATTTCTCCTTACGTACTTTATGTACAAAAAAGTATTTAAAATAGATCCTAACATACCCTAGCGCTTACAGTAAGAGGGAGATTTTAAGAGTATTGGAAGAAGCCTCTGCCAACATCTCATGAAGCAAAAACATTCTCACTACTCCATTATACACAGATAGAAAAAGTGAAATCCAGAGACAGAGAGTACCAAGAAAGCACAGCGATGAACAGCAAGTGTGGCTGGCACTGTGATTATGAACTATACCATCATGTTTAATACAACCTCTAGCAATCCTCACAACAGACGCTCCTTGCTTTATGTGCTGGGGCAGATTTGTGGGTAGAAGATTAATGTCCCCCTCCATCTGCTAATGACTATATAGGTCCCCTGGGCTTTGCACCAAGGGTACTTTGCCCTCAGGATGAAACAAGAAATGCGAATTTGTGTTCATTTCTACATGTGCCTACTATTTCC
>JANHGB010019944.1:0-18847 GCA_026283785.1 Coracopsis vasa
GCTCCAAGCCCCTGTGTCCAACCTGGCCTTGAGCACTGCCAGGGATGGGGCAGCCACAGCTTCTCTGGGCACCCTCAGCACCCTCATAGTGAAGTTCTTCCTAATGTCTTTGCATGCGGGCTTATTTTTCCAGCTAACCCCACTGCTGGGTGTATGGAACAGCACTGAAGCATCTGCTCCCTTTTACTGAGGTCAGCGGGAACTTCTGTTGTGCAGGCAGCTCTCACATGGGCAGGGCAGCGATGCCAGCATCTGCCTGCTGTTAGAGGTCACGTCTGATGCAGGATGAAAACAAGCTCTTCCCACATACTCTCCCCACAGCTCTGAGGAGTTATGGGGTTAGGCACCGTCATGGAAACAGTGAGTTACAGAGCTGCTCTGGAAGGAAAGCCGGAGCTATGTTCTGTAGCCAGGAAAGATGGATTAGCCAGCGGGATGTGCAATAAGGAAAGCGCTGTCTCTGTGCACAGAGATCAATATTCCTGCCCGGGTGGGTAAATATCAGGAGAGGATTTTTATTGGCAGTGGTGATCTTAGCTAAAAAAAAAGGTAAAAGAAAATTGGTGAGGGGAAAGGAAAGGAAATCTTCATTTCTTTTCTAGCTCAGTTAGTTAGAAGCATCCAGGGGTGAGTTCTTATAGCAAAGCCATAAAGCAAAATGCTTCATTCGGTATTATGGGGTTTATTAATGTACTAAATGTTCTCCCTGCTGCTGCTGGCTGGAGGCAACTGCTGGAAAGGCTGAGGAATGGATAAGCCAGGGGCTGAGCTCTCCCTTGAGTCACCCCTTGGCTCATGGCACTGGTACATCTGGTCAGACCTCTGGCTTCGGAAGGATGCTTTGCTGGTGCCGCATCTCCCTTCCTCTCCCCTTGCCCAGGCTGCTCAGCAAGCAGCTATTTCCCAATGCAAATCACAGTTTCTAAAAGCAGAAATAAGGTGCAATGATTTACACCTTCACTGAGGTTTGGATGGGTTTATGCCATGGGATGAATTTATCCTGGGGGGTGCTGAGCTATCGGTCACCGAGCTACGGGCCAGGCTGTGGTCAGTTGGGTTGGGTGAGTATTCAGCTGAAATCCCCTTCCTCAAAGAGCTTTAACTGGGCTCTGACCTCTCTCTGGGTACTTTGGGGTATCAGACATTGCTGCTGGGTAGGGCACCGTGTGCCCAGGGATGGATGCCTCTCACCCTGTGATGCTTTACAGGAACGTGGATGCTCTCCACAGCTGCAGCTTCCTTGTGAGTATAAAGGATCCTTGTAAGCATCTTACTTCCTTGTAAGTAAAAAGGATCTGCGGGAGCCCTGGTGCTGCTGCAGCCTCTGCTGTCTGCTTAGCAAAGGGATTCTCAGACCAGCAGCAAAGTCTACCAGAAAGACTCCAGCTCGCTTTGCCCCTCATCTTCCTGTGCTTCCCTTCAGCTATTTCTGTGTGTATTTATGCATAAGCAAATTCCTCCTTCCTTCAACAGGGAGAGCCTCCTTTGGACCCATCCTGAGCTGTAGCCCTCATTGTGCATTCACGGCTTCACATCTGTTCCATGGTGGCACAGCTTCATCGCTGTGACTTTGCAGAACCTGCTGGTACCTCACATCCCTGATCTTCACCTCCCAAACCCTGCCCAGTGCTGTCTGAAGGACCAGTTCTTGCTTCCTGACCTTCTCCTGTGCTGAGGAAAGCCATGAAGTTATGATGGGAGGGATGGAGGGTAGAATTCCATGGAGGGATCCCATGGAGGGAATCCCATGGAGGGAAATCTGCCTCAGCTTTATGGTGAAAAAGGCTTTTGAGGTGAGTCTTGGTGCTGCATGAGGAATAGAGATGGACTATGAGAAAGCAGAGCATACACTGTGTGATGCCAAGGGGTGTTTGGTGCAGGGTGGTTTTGGGGATGGGGATCTGTAGCCCCTCCTTGCCATGGCTGAATCACATCTATTTTGAGTGG
Organism: Coracopsis vasa; assembly: GCA_026283785.1. Classification (NCBI taxonomy): domain Eukaryota; kingdom Metazoa; phylum Chordata; class Aves; order Psittaciformes; family Psittacidae; genus Coracopsis; species Coracopsis vasa. The sequence goes on from JANHGB010019944.1 coordinate 1,948, forward strand.
TCCACAGTGGCTGCATCCATCTCCCCTCCCGCCCATTTAGACTGGGGGTGCATCCCACCTCTGCTCAAACACACCATAACAGATGGGTTAAAGCCATAGCTCATTCTGCAAGAAGGAATATTAGGATTTCTCCAAGCAAAGGGACTGCTTGGAAAGGGATCCACTGGGGTGGGTGCACTTCAGGTCAGAGAGCCCCATGACTCACAAACTCCCTTTGTTCCTTTATCCAGTACCCTGAAGCCTGCACAACTTGCATGACAGGGTGAAATAATCAATAAATAGAGCAACACGGTTATGTATCTTGGCAACGATGATGCTAATCAGCCATGTAAACCGACTTTGCTCCCTCTCCCTTAATGCAGTCAAATCCCAGCTGTCTGCAGCATGGAAGTGATGCCGGCTCGCTGCAGAGCTGGGGACACAGGCGGCCCTTTCCCACCTCCTGCATCTCCTCCTGCACACCAGGTTTCTGCTCCAGCAATCCCAAACCTGCCTGAATGCTCCCTGGGATAGAAGCGCACAATAACACCCAACAGCCTCTGGGATCACCTTCACCCCTCTGGAGAACATCTTTTATTGTTTGGATCCTTGGGAATTCGGTCCTTCTGTGGTTAAGGGCCTCTGGGAACAAACCCCATCACTCCGTGCTGGCACATGGCATCACTTGGGATCTCCCCGAGTAATGAGCAGGTTGGATCATTTGTGAGTCTATACAGTGTTGTTATACACATCCTTGCCTTTTGCTCCTGCCTTACTCTCAAATCCTTGTGCCTTTTGCAGTATCTAGGTGCTGGGTGGGAAATCCCACCTGCAGAGCCCACACTGGCAGCTATTACTGGAATGGGAAGTCTCATAACCTGTGCATCCAGTCCATTCCTGCAGCAGAAGGTGGTTTTTCTCCATCACATGTTACTGCTGTGAGGGGATGTAGCTCCTGTGTGGATGCTCCTCCTGCCTGCAGTGGCCAGGGAGAGCATCCGCTGCTTCCCTCCCCTCCAGGCTTGCAGCCAGGCGATATGGGCTGGAGCCAAGAGCTGAGCACCACCAGCCCTGCCAAACAGCAGGTTTCCAGTGTAGTGAAGGATGAATCTGCAAGAAACCAAGCAGGAAACTCGACGTTTTCCAAGGAAACCACTGACAGAATCAGCATCTTCCCTTCGTCTGGTTTTCGGTTGCATCAGATCCCCTTTCCCATGGCCACAGAGGGGAGACCAGAGTTTGAACTGGCTCTGTCCACATTGATTTCTGCATGTGACTTCAGCCTGCCATGTACAGTGAGTGCTCGTGCCATGCTGATTCATTCAGTGACAGGGAACAGAGGCACAAGCTCTGGAGTCAATATGAGATCAAGACTAATGCTTTTTGGTTTGGTTTCCCCTGTGTGAGAGGAATCCCGTGTTGTGATTTCGAGACTTAATGTTTGTTCAATGTTAGGCATTAGTAGGAACTTCTTCATGGGCATGGGTCAACAGTTCACACATCTTGGACTTTCCCTCATCTCAGCCTTGCACTGCTCCTGCTTTGCTTAACCATGGAGAACATTCCTGGACATAAGCATTTGCCTCCAGGGTAAAACAGCAGACAATGAGCCCAGCCTCTGGTGCTGCTGTTTATCCTTGCTCCCTTCCTCCTATGGTGCCTTGGAGATGGGTATGGAAAGTGGACCGGGGCTGATCTCCCTGCAGTTTGCTTTGGCATCCGCACTGGGGTTTAGTTTCAATGTGCTCAGCTGGAAAACTGCCTCTTGCCTTCTAATGAGTGCGTGTTAGTGATGCCCTGGGGCTACCTGCCAGGATGGTGTGGGATGAGCTGGCTCTGACCTTCCCTCTCCACTGTGAAAGGATGGCTCCCAGCCTCATACCCCTGGCTCCTGGTCAGCATGGATGAAGGAGGTCAGCCAAGAGTGACCCATGGCATGGAGGAGCCCTCTGTCTCCATTGCATGGATAAGAGAAGTGTAATTACATCCACAGCATTCCATCAATACCGAGCCGCTGCGGGCTGAGTCTCAAGGGAGGTTTCCCACTGCGTTGAAATCTGACTTTATTAATTACCAGCCTCTGATCTCATTTGAGGGGTAAGTTGATGAAACTGAGTCCTTTCTCCTCTGCTTTCCATAGTCAGCTGCCTACTGGGTTCTGTGCAGTGGATGGTTTGGACCTTAGAAACCCTCAGGGTGCCTTATTCTGCTCTATGTGCAGGAGAAGGGGAGGAGATGGAGACCTGCACAAGTCCTGGTGAGAGCCAGAGATTGAAATTCCATCTCAGGGAAATGGAAAATGGGGACAATTGAAGGGTTTATTCGCAAACTATGGCTTGTTTTCCCCTTGCTGGGAATTCCCCCTTCCCAAGTGGGATGCTGGTGGATTTGCCAGAGCCCACATCCCTGCCAGCGAGGGGACATTGAGGTGGGTGCTTTAGAGCCTTCAGTGCATCCCGGGTTGCTCATCTCTGCTTAGGAAAAGCTTTCCAGCTCCTCCATCTATGCAGTGAGCACCAGCCTTGGCTGGAGGCACTTGTGGGAGTGCCTGGGTTTTATCTAGACATCAAATATTATGTTTTAGGAAGGGAAAATAGCCACTAAACAGCCCTTGAAGCTCCGGGCTTGAGTCTCATTCCACTCTGAGAGCTTTGTAGGATAATTGTGTACTTCTCCGAGAGAAAACAGAGCAATTGAGGCTCGTAATTAAAAGCTATTCAGACAGCTTTGATCTTTCCCTCTGCATCTTCACATCCCAAATACAAATGCCAGCGAGCATCTCTTGGCAATGTTTGCTGTCGCTATTCTTGGTGTTTGCCTTTAAATTAACTCCTCTTCCTCCTTCCCAGCAAAAGGGAGGTGGGGGGAGAGGAATGCAGCAACCGGGCTTTACAAGAGGGGTTTCTTTGGAAAGGTTATGGGGTTTTTGGAGGGTGTCTGGTGTCCTATGATGGCAGCAAATGTGGAGCTCTTCTGGAGGTCTCACTGCTGCCCTAGATAAAGGGTTTATCACCCCAAAACCAGAGCCGGGCACAGCATCAGCTGCAGGGGTGGTATAAATGGGATAGGACCATGGTCTGTCCTGCACATGGGACAGGGAGATGCCAGTGCTGTGTCCCCACAGAGGGTCCTCAGATGATCTCCTGAAAGAGAGATCAGGAGCCAGGCTGGGGAGTCCCCTTTTCTTCAGCATCAAGTGGGAATGTCAGACCTTGGACCACAAGCTCGATAGGAGTGGACGTGATGCTGCTGCGGCCAATAAAACCAACAGGATGCTGGGTTCATCAACAAGAGCATCACCATCAGAGATAAAGATGTCATCATCCAACTCCACTCTGTACTTGTCAGGCCTGGGATGTTGTGTTCAGTTTTGGTCCCTGCTCTACAAAGCCCGGGTATTCCATGATTCTATAAACCTTGGCATGCTGAGAGCCTCTGAAGCACCAAACCAGGCTTGTTTCTCCCAGAACCAGCAGTAAAGCCAAAGAGCCACCATTTCCTCAGGTTTGGTTGGGAGCATCAATGGCACATTAGCACTGATCATCCCAAATCAAGATAGCAGATGCCCAGGGGCTCTCAGCATCCCGTAGATGGCAAAGCGAGTGCTACAGCTAAGCCAGGCTGTACAGAAAAGGGACAAATTCTCTCTCTTGGATTGCTTTTAACAGTCCCCTCTAGAGACCCTTCTGCTTCAAATCTTCTTCATTCCAAGGTTTTGCTCATCCATTTTTAATCTCTTTTTGGTTTTATTCTTTTCCCCATCTAAAGATGCTTCTGAGAGCCGGATCTGCATCCCTCAGTGGGGTATTATTTCTTTTCTCACCCGAAATCGTGACCAACAGCAGGAGACAGTGTGAGACTGTGTAAGTACCAGGGGATTACAGCTTCGGGGGGGTGGGAACAAGCTGCAGCACAGCTTGGATGAGGACAATTGATTGAAACAACCTTTATTACTTGCTGCAGCACAAAGACTTAAAAGGCAAGAGCAATTTCCGATCCCTGCCTCTTATCTCAGCTGCCTTTAAAGCCCGTAGTGGGAATATGAGCCCTGTATGAGCCCTAATTCCTGCTCCTGGGGTGGAAAATGGCTTCTTCTCCCTCACACAGGGATGATGAAGCAGAGTCCTCCAGGGCTGTTGGTCCCCATGGGTGCAGCTGCAGGAAAGGCGATGTACTTCCCATAGAGGAGGATGCAGGAGCTTTGCTGCAGTGGGCAGGAGCAAGCAGAAAGCCTTCAGCTCCTGCTGTAACCAGGGAGCTGCGGGGTTACCCGGCACCTTTGCACTCATTAAGCCATCCTGGAGTGTCCCGGAAGGATATTTCCCTGGCTTTGCAGCTGAGCTGGCTTCCCAGCAGGCTGGGAAGGGGGTTAGGATGGGAGGGAGCTGTGTGCATCCCTGATTCAGCCTCCTGGGACCGCACAGACCCTGCAAGGGATGCTTGTTTAGACAGGGGTTTATTCAGTGCGTTGTTACGGGGATTTAATTCCCTGCTTCCAGCCATCAGGATGCAGCTGATGTGGGCTGCTGTGACCCGCAGCAAACCAGCCCCTGATGAAATCCAAGCGGAGGAGCCGTGCGCAGGGTTTCCCTGCGGTGAACTTGTGTGATGTGTGGACAAGCATCTCAAAGGTGCTTTCTGCTCTCGGGTCCCATGCTCAGGGGTTCAGCCCAGGCACGGACATCCCCTGTTTGCAGCAGGTTTGCAGGCACCAGCCTGTGTGTGAGGCTGAGCAGCGCTGTGAAGATCCAGGGATGCCGAGCTGAAAGCAGAGAGTGCCGCTTAGCGCCGTCGGGCTGAAACACAAGGACCCACCGGTTAGCTCGGTGCACCCATGGGCGACAGAGCCCTTCCTAAGCACGGGAGGAGACCTTGACCAATGCAAAACTCTTCTCCCCTTGTAGACTTGCACTCCTCAAGAGCAAAGAGGAGCTGAGCATCTTATTCAAGCACAGATGCAGGCAGGATACTGTTGTAAGAGGAGATGCTGAGAGATGGGGCTGTTCATCCTCACGGAGAGAGGGATCAGGGATATAAGCAATATCTGTAAATGCTTGATGGGGGGTGCAGGGAAAAGGGAGCCAGACTCTCCTCGGTGGTGTTTAAGAGGCACAAACTGAAATATGGGGAATTGCATTTAAACGTAGGGGGAACAGGTTGTCCAAAGAGGTTGTAACATCTCCATCCTCAGAGACATTCAGACCCAAGCGGACACAGCCCTGGGCAGTCTGCTCTAGGTGACCCTGCTTGGGCAGGGGTTGGACTGGAGGATCTCCAACCTCAGCCCCTCTGTGGTTCTGTGGCAGTCGTGACTGGGAAAACTGGGACAACTGGGAAAAGCTCCAGCGCTGACACTGGCAAGTCTGAAAGTGGGTGACTTACACTTGAATGTCCATTTAATGCAATATATCAGGTATATATATATATCAAGGATATAATATATCGGGTTTTCCACCTGATAAAATATATTGCCTTTTAATACAGACCTAACCGGACAATTTGTGCGAGGCGGCATCCTTTGAGCCAGTTTTCTGCACTGAGGGTTTTCCATGTGGGAAGCCCGTTGCCAGCAGGTGGCAATGCTGCTAAAGCAGTGGGTACCCCGCTTTGTGCAGACTGGCTCAGTCCCCTGGGCTGCTCCGGTGGGATCATGCAACACCTCTGCATCCCTCATCTGCTGCTAGACCTGCCTCCTTCCCCATAAAGGTCCATCAGGATCACAGCACCCATCTTTCCTTCAGGAATTAACCACCCATATGGTCCTCAGTCCCCTATTTCCCAGGTCTTCCTCCCTTTCCCCAAATCCTTGAGTCATTAGATACCTCTTGAGAGCCATTAGCATCTTCTAATTAGAGCTGTTCTCTTCCCTAGATGCCTCCCTGTTGCTCCTCTTGTGGCTGGGGCTTGCTAAGCATCACTCCACACACCTCCCTGTGCAAACACACACACACTGCCAGGACCAGGCTTTGAACAATCCTTGTGTTTCATAGAATGATAGATGATAGAACCATGGAATGGCTTGGGTTCGAAGGGACGTTAAGGCTCATCCAGTTCCAACCCCTGCCATGACAGGGACACCTTCCACATGGTTTACTGGTAATTGCAAGGTGGAGCTGATTGGAAATAGAGAAGAATCATGAAACTTGGCTCAGTGGGCACTAAACCTGGGATTTCAGGTTATAGATTAAGGTCCCACCACTGTGGTTTGCTCTCCATGAGGCTGGCTGAGATTGGGGATTCAGCTCTTGATCCTTACAGCAAGGCAATGTTATATTTGGTATAAAAAATTCCTGGGCAAGTTTAAATCTGGAGGAATGTCTCCTTCATTTTAATTCCCAAGTTAACCCCTTCAATACGGGGGAGGCTGCACAAGTGATGGTGAATGCACAAATCTCTTCCAGTTTTCTAAAGGGGAAGAAGCAAATCACCATCACACTGCATTGAAGGTTGTTAATTAAGGTGTCTGAGGGCACTGATAGGTTTTAATTGCCCTGAGTGGCCTCATCTGGTGTCTCCACCCTCACCCATTGCTCCAGGAGGCTATTTAAGGTGAGCCCTGTGCCTTCCAACCCAGCTTTCTTGGAAGGATTCATGCCTTTGGCACTGCCTCCTGCATGGACCTTGGACCCACATTGCAGCCCTATCTCCAGCTCCATTTCCTGGATGGGCTTTGGATGACTGCTGGAGGTAGCTTGTCTTTGGTATGTGTGATACAGCTGGGGTCTAGATCTGTCTGTAGCCCCATGTTTTACTTACTTCTGTGTTTTCCTGGGTGAGTTTGGGCAGAGAAGACCCCAGTTTGGTGCTTGTGGATCTGGGGAGAAAAGCATTAGCTGAGACAGCCTTCCTTAAACCAGTAACATGTACCCTGTAGTGGCAATGAGCCCTGCTCACCTCTACCACCATGGGTTTAGTGGTCCTTGAAGCTTTCAGTATGGTGTTTCTGGTTCTTCCTTTCAGGTCCTGATTCTATTGATGTACTTTTGCTATTTACCTGTTAGAGAAGGAGCATCCACTGCAGTTCTTGCTGGAGTTTTTCTTGTGGCTTCCAAAACACCTTAAGTTTGTTACTGTTCTATGACTATAGTGTTTTACAGTAGGTAGAATGTAATGTATAGCAAAGGCATGGGATAAGTAACATCACTTTTCTCTGGTGAAATAAGAACCAGCCTCTCTTTTTTCTTATGAGGTTTATTTCATAAAGCACTCTTAAATCAAGAGATATTTGACACTTAACAGGGACAAGGAGTTAAAAATAATTCCTAACACACATTCCCACAGTACTTTTATGGTGTTTAATACACAAGACCCAAGTCTTGCTTTTGGTTTAAATTCCACTCATGTTAACAGCTCAGGAATGAGGGAATTTGGGGTGGAAACCAGACATCCCTCAGAATCAAAGCCATAACACACATATGCACATATGTGGGTGTGAAAATGGTTTGTTTCCCCAATACCCATCTTGCATCCTCTGTCCAGTTTATTGATGTCCCATTGGAAGTGCTCATTAGCTCTGCTCCATGGAGCAATCCTCTAAATAACAGCTAAGGACTGAGCATGGTATCAGTCTGAGAGCTCTTCTCCAGCTTGTCTGTGCTGTACAGCAGATGGCAATGAAGCACCACAGTGCAGTAGATGTGTCTCTGAAAAGGAACTTTTCTGTCCTTAATGCTTCAGAGTGTGTGATTAAAACTAACACTATAGAGATGCTACACTGAGACATTGGGAGGAGCAGAGAGAGAAAAGGCAAGAGCTGCAAGTAAGCAGGACAAGCCATGTGAGTGATAATGATACAGACACATTCATTACATGTACATGAAAGACAGAACATTGTGTGTTCATTGACCACCCCTTAGTCTGCAAAGTTGCCCTTCAAAGCCATGGGAGGGAAGGGGTCTGAGCCTCAATCCATTGTTCAGGAAGTTCTGCATTCCAGCATCTTCCGGAAACTCTTCCGGAAGCTGTCATCCAGGAAAGCGTACAGGAAGGGGTTCAGGCAGGAGTTGGCATAGCTTAGGCTGGTGATGAAGTAGGATATGCCAATGACCATGGAGGTCTGGGGCAAGTCAGTGGTCAAAGCCACAATGGTGGCCAAGTGGAAGGGGGTCCAACAGAAGAGGCACACAGCCAGGACTATGAAGACCATGATAGTGACTTTCTTCTTGGCTTTGTCCAGGGCTTTAGCATTAGAGTTCAAGTGCATGTTCCTTAGCTTGTAGAGCATCATGGTGTAGAGGATGCAGATGGTGGATACTGGAATGGCAAAGCCAAGGATGAGGGTATAGATCCTGCTGGCTTTGAACCAGAACCTTTCGGGCTTGGGGAAGTTGAGACCACAACTCTTGATCTCCAGGTCATCTATGTAGACATTGGCAAAGATGATGAAAGGGAGAACTATGATGGTGACTAGGATCCAGATGCACAAACTGACAATCCTGGCCGCTCGGTACGTGCGATGTGGCATCCTCTTGGACCTGACTGTAGCCAGGACGACCAGGTACCTGTCTATGCTCATCACTGTCAGGAAATAAATGCTGGAGAAGATATTGTAGTGGTCTATGGACAAGATGACCTTGCAGAGGACTTCTCCAAAGGGCCAGTAGTGAAGGAGGTGTTCAGCAATATTAATGGGCAGGACAAGTGTGAACAAGTCATCAGCTATAGCAAGGTTCAGGATGAACATGTTTGTCACAGTCTTCATCTTGGGGGCCTTGAGGATCACGTAGATGACGGCAGTGTTGCCTGTGAGCCCAACAGCACAGATCACAGAGTAAATCACAGGGAGGACAACATAGAAATCAGCTGCCTGCTCTTGGAAGGTTAAGTTGAAGCTCATGCTGTTGTGCAGGTAGCAGCTGTTGCCTGCATTGCTGCAGGTGCTGTTTGGATCATCCCAAAGAGAGCTGTTTCCCATGCCTGCTGGTCACAAACCACCCTTGGGGGTCATTAAAAGCCTCCTTAGCCTAGAAAAGAGCTTTTCCTTCAGTGAGAAGCAGCTGCTATGCCATTGAGAAGTGGCTCATTTCCAAGGAGTGGGTTGTGGGGCAGCATGGACCATACAACTTACCTCTGCTGTCACCCACCATTGGAGAAGTTAGAAGTGATCAGGAGGAAAAAACCCTATTGAAACACACACATAAGGCTCCATGAATGAAAGCAATGGGGATTATAACTCCTTACATCAGTCAAGGAACTCTGAGAGCATCCCGGTGAGCTTTGGCTTTCCTTTGCTAGGGAAGTCAAGTGGCTCCAGTGGAACTGTCTGCAGCAAGAGTCCTCCTGGGGCTGCAGGAGCAAGGAGGGCAGAGAGGCAGCTTTGTGCCTGGTCAGCTATTCACGGGAGGTCTGAAGGGGCGGCTGCTGCTTCACTTCCACAGCGCTGGCTTTTCCATGCCGGAGCAGAAGTGGTGCAGGCATTAATTAGTGCCTTTGTGTCCGGTTCCCACTCCTTGCATTGACTGAGGTTTCACACAATGAAGTTCCTGACACTCCCAGGGTCCCCTGGCAAAAGAAGGAGGGGGGGGGGAAATAGAGTTCAAGGAGTGTTTCCAAAGCTAAAGGTTAAAGGGGCTTAACCCATGATTTGAGTAATTCTTTAAGCAAGATAGTTATGATCTTATTCAAAAGTCCATCCCCATTGCAAATTCCTGTGGCAGCACATAGAACACGGCACAGATGGGACAGGCAAACCTGGGAACCCCGAAAGTTCAGGATTATTTAGGGAAAAGCGGGGAGAAATGCCCTGAAAGCAAATCCAAAGCAAGCATTACCCCATCTGTAGTAGTTGCCACATCCACCGCTATTGCCTGACCCACGCTTCCAAGAATTCCTCCGCAGGGAAGTGAACAAGCAACCAACCCCCTGCGAAGATCAAAGATTTGGCAGCTGGTCCCCAGGCTCTGCCAAGGGCAATGCCTCACTCCTCTTGTGTTCTGCTGTCACACAGCAATGAAGTGAGCAGGACCACGAGCATTGGGAATAGAGGGTTGAAGAGCCCATTACCTGGTGAGCAGCTCCGATTGCTTCCACACCTCTGGTACCTGCTGCTTGGCACTGCTGAGCCTCTTCCCTCTGCTCCGAGTTGGAGAAGGGTCCTTGGGATGCTAATGATTCCCGGCTTCGTGATCGGATCAAGACGGTTGCTCTGTGTGTGCGCTGCGTGTCTGAGCGATCAGCACTTGCTCACAGCAGGGAATGAAGGGGGGAAAAGTTTTCTCTCTGCAGGGCTATTTAAACAGTGAATAGGGTGATGCTGGGGAGCAGCTGGTGCTCCAGGGCTGCGCTCCTCAGGAATGAGGGAGATGCTGAGGGGCACAGCAGCATCCAGGGCTGGCAAGCTGTGGATGGGTGGGAAGAGGAGGGGGGTTAAACTGCTGCTACGGGGAGCACTGACTGCTTTAACAAAGGGAGATGCGCAAGTGAGTACAGGGGGAGGGAGTGGGAGGAGGGTGCACAACATTGCAGCGCTCAAAAGGAACAAATAAGCAGCTGTACCTTGCCAGATCTGTGCTGGTTTCAGCTGCTCGGGGGGGCTCAGCTGTTTTTTTCCCCAGCTGGGTCTCTGGTCCAGCTTTGGAAATGAAACTAAATCCTTTAGATGTGCATCGTGAGATGCAGGAGTCCTGTGAAGCTGGACCCCAGGTTATAGAGCAAAGCCAGCAGCAGGGGAAGGTCACTTTACCTTTGTGTCCCTGTGACAAGAGGGAAAGGAAACAAAGCTCTTTTGATCCTCTTGTGGTCTTTTAAATGTATTTCCCACCTGCAGGTTGCCTGAGCTTTGTTTCAGTACCAGGCAGAGCAAGTGCATCCCCCAGTGCTGGGTCTGATGGGTCATTTAACCGAGTAGGTCGGCTCCTCTGCATGAGCCCTGTAGCCAAGAGCTGCACTTGACTGTGCTCCTCTTCTGCAGGCATTTACCCTGTCCTGGCAATGAATGGGTGGGAGCCAAACACTTCGTTGCACTCAGGGGGTACCTCCTTAAGGCCATGGTTATAACTGATTTTCAGCAGGCTTTTTATGCCCCATGTGCAACTCTTGCAGGTATTTTCTGTATCTCAGCCACTGTTTATGCCTAAGCAAAATGAAACAGGCATTAAAGATTGCCCAAGAAGATGTATAGGGAGTATGTGATGATATTCCTTCACCATCCTCTTGCCTGTTTTGGGAGAGCTGGCACAGTCTGTAAGCAGCTGTAAGGGAAGTGAGGTTATGATATGTCTGCAGGGGGAAGCCAGCTTTCCAGCAACCACTGTTGTCTTTGTCAAAGAGAGGAAAAGACTGGAACATGGAGGATTTCAGTACAATGTGATGCTAAATTCACTCATCTCAAACTATTCCTCACAGCAAAAGCGTGTAAAAGTATTTTGCATTTGTGGCTTCCTGGTTTTCAGCATAAAGCACAACTGTTGGGTCCATGGGAAAGCTTAAAAGCTATCCTTTCAATCCCCAAGTGATGTTATCTGGGAATTGTGACCGTGTGCCTGGGTGTTGTGTGCTTAGGGACATGCTCATAAGGAGATGGGACCTGAGGGGTGCAGGGTGGGCTACATATACGGATGTAGCAGGGGCTACGTCCCTCCCTGGCTGCCTTCTCATTATCCATAGGCTAGGATGTGCTTGATTAAAACAACCTTGTCTGAGATGCTGTGAGCAGGGGGGCTTTGATTTATATCCCCAGGACAACTTCCCAGCGCCTGCTTTAAGCTGTGCCCTCGCCTCGTTCCTTTAACAGCTTTGCAGTAAAACTCCCCTGCTTTGGGGAGGACAGTTACAAACAGAACCAAACTCACCCATGAAATCACTTTGCAGCAGCAGTGTGTCCATCAGTGATGAGAAAGTCTTCCCCTTGTGTCTGGTCTGCGTCGGACCAGAGCTGATGCTCGGTCACACTGTTTGTAGTGGCATGATGAGAAACAGAGTGCCTGGAGGGGATGCTTTATTCAGCTTGTTTTCTCTGGCTCAGTGTCCTTTACACTTGATTATAGACGGTGGCATCAAGCCCTAGTTTGAAGCTGCTGTTCCAAAGGACACGAGCTGTGTTTTCCCCTTGAGCTACTTGAACTTATTCTTGTGTGAGCAGCTCCATTGCCAGCACAGTGCGAGAGGGACAGAGTTTCTATTCCAGGCAAATCCACCCCATGGAGATGGACTTTGCCTTTTGAAACCCGTGTTCACGCTATACAGCTCGAGTCAGCTGTGCAAACAGAAGGAAAAGGTGGTATATTAGGGAGGGAAATCTCTTGTGATGCTAAATCAACGGTGTTTTATTGCCTTCATAAAGCTGATGTGCTGCTGCCTCTAGACAAAGGCCATCCATCACCCTGGAGTTATGGATAACTGTGTTGCTGGCAGTGCTTGGCACATGGCTAAGCTGCAGCAGCTCCTTGCACCTCACTCGGGACAGTGCCTTTGGATGGTGACAGTCATTGCAGTGGATCCAGCAGCCGTGACACATCTGACAGGCTGCAGGGAAGGCCAAGTGGTACTGGAAGTGCTTGAAAGGAAATCAGAGTCATGAGTCTTCCTTATAAACGGTGTGGTTTTGTCAGGCAAGGGCCATATCAATGACTGCCCCATCTGTGCCTCTGCAGGGGAGCAATCAAGGCAAATGATGTGTAATTTCCTCAGACCAGAGGTGATGGGGAATAAAAGCTGTACCATGGGGGGGGTGGGCAGCTGGAGCTGTTTGTTCCCTTCCTGCAAGCCAGGAAGGAGGCTGGGAAGCTCCTGCAATGGGGCAGCTCATTCCCAGCAGCTTCTGGAGACCCTGGACATCCCCAGCCCCATGGTGCCCATGCTGTTGGAATGCCTCTGTGTGCTGACTGCAGTGTGCTGATGAACAGGGCTCTGGCACTTTACCTGTGGCTGTAAGAGCAAGGACATCGTGTCAGTCTCACTGCTATTTATGTGTATCCATGAAATCTAAAGGGTGTAGATGGAACACTTTAAACAGCAGCTTCTTTAAACACCTTCATTTCCCTCCTGGTCCAGCTTCAAACAGCCTTGTTCCAGAGGAGGAGTCCGAGTTGGGATGGAGTTGGGATGGAGTTGGGATGGAGTTGGGATGGAGTTGGGATGGAGTTTCACTCCAACCCTAGTTGGCTTGGAGTGAAAGAGAAATACAAGGGTGGTAGTTGATTAATGGGATGGAACAGAAGTGGGTGTGAGTAGTCAGGTAGAGCTCTGCTTTTCTCCTGGGTCCCCATCCCCACCGTGTTGGTGACAGACAAAGGCTGTGTTAGGACACATGTGTGGTCCAGTGCTGTAACCCATCAGCATCCCATGCAGGAGCTAGGTATTATTTAAGTGCTATTAACTGCTTATTATACAGCTGCTTAAATCCCTTCGTGTCTGTGCCACTTTCAGGTATTATGAGTTATCACTTTGATTAATGACACCTGACCTGTCAAAAGCCCCCTTTCTATCACTGCTTGACCTGCTTTGGAAGCTCTGAGGCTCTGCAAACAGCACAGATGCAATAGGGTTGTGACACAGCCCTGGGAAAGCAGCACTGAACCCTTCAGGGATGCTCACCCAGGAGCAGGCTCTGGCCAATATATTCCAATATCTCTAAGCAACAGCTAAATGTGTCGCATCCTCTGCTTAAGTAGCAAAGCTCCTCTGGCCTAAAAGCCTAATCATCAGAGCACAAATTGCTGCTGAATGCCTTTGCTGCTTTGTTTGCTCCCTTTCCCTCCTGTATTATGGCAGTGGAATGGCTCGTCTTCACCTGGGTATCATATTTTGTACACAACTCATTGCTTAAAACCCCTCAACACATGAAATCTGCCTTCTGGCACAACGTTTTCTAGTGCTATTATACAGAGCTGGCCTCTTTCTTCATACACTCTTCAGGCCAACAAACACAGAGCAGTACAAGTATGATACTATTGGTTATTCTAAGGATAAACAGGGAAAAGCAGGAGGTCTGAGTTGAGCTTAGTGAAGCTTGACTCTGTCTATGGCTTTGGACTGCAATCACTTATCACAGATCACTTCTGCAACCAATACCAGCCTGACCCACTTAAATAGGTCATTGTCATTCTTGTGGCTAAATATCTGCTAATGAAAGTTCAGGTTTAGGAGCCTGGTGTGTGTTGGATGTGTCAGCATCATGGAGAAAGGGAAAATCGGATAACCGAGGTGAACCGTGTGGGACATGGGGTGCTGTGAAACACCCAGGGAAAAAGGTAAGGAAAAGGGAAGATATTGCTGCAAAGTGGGTTTTACAGCTGTGCTGTCTGCTCCTTGCACCCTGTGGTTATGGATATAGCTGGGAAATTTGGCTCTGAGGAAGGGAATAGATTCAGTGGGTGCACCAGAATTAACCAGGAGAGTGGGACCTGGCACTGCTCTCTTTGAAATGTAATCTGGATCCCAAAGCAAAGCCCCAGAATCCAATTCCCAGGAGAACTGAAGGTGCCAGGTCACTGCCTGAGTTTTCATGGAGAGCTGGGGGAAATGAGGTTCCCATCAGAAATCCTATCGATGCAAACTTAATTATAAGGAACCTGCCATAGGGAAGATGTTCCACATGTGATAAAGAAAAGAACTAAAGATGTACCTCTGTGTTTTCCAGTGGGAATGATTCCTGAAGCACAAAATTCCCTGGACCACACAGGGAATCCTGTCAGCTGACTGAGCAGGACAAGGTGTTTGGTGTTGGAGAGCTCAGTTGTGACCACTTAACCCTTTCCACTTCGAACGCCAGTGATCCCCAGTGACATTAATGCCATTTTACCAACAAGGAGCACGCTCAGGCTCTGTGAGTCCTCCCCATCTCCACCTGCTTCTCAATTCCACTTGAAGGCAAATGATTTCCTTGTAAATGGCCCATTCCCACTGACTTCTGCAAGCCCTCACCCAGGCTCCTGCTGGGAAGTCGATTCTCGCTTTCTGTAATAGAAATTGCTTGTTCCTTGTGAACGTTGAGGGCTCTGTTTCCCCGCCTCGGATATCGGGGGGTAAAGGAGCACATGTTGTACAGAAACACTCCCCAAGCGCATCAATAACCTTTTCGTGTTGCTTACTGAGTCCTGGATAACTGCAGAGTAGTTGTGTGTCCCTGCAGGTTACCTGCAATCAATTACACATCCCCAGTGCATCCTGGCTTACAGGGAGGGTATGATGAGCTCCGCACGCTGCAATCAGGCACTGGCAGGGCCCGTTCTCTTGTGGGGTTTTGGGGCTCAGCAGCCAGATTGTGCAGGAATTGAGCTGCTTTTTGGGTTTGAGTCTTTGAATCTCCTCGTTACCTGGCCGGGACTGAAGCTTTTGGAATGTTGGAGCATCTCCCTTGTTTTCCCCTTTCAGCACTCCTGCTTGGCTTCCTTCTCATTGTGTGGGGCATCCAGGGTTCCCTATGAGGGACAGGGCATTTTCTGGGTTGGAAAGGAAAATATCTATGAGAGGGGCAGAATGTGATGCTGTTATCCATGGCTGGTGTTCTCACCTCTCTGTTTTTCCCTTCCTTGCTGCCCTGGGGCAGCTGCATAGTGGAGCTTTTGTAGTCTGATTGAACACATTGAAATCAGTAGAAGAGATTATGGGTTTTTTTCATGCTGGAAACAAGCTCTGTTTTGATGGTTTATAAAGGAAAAATGATACTGAGCAGAAAATAGTGAGAAATCGGGTGATCTACTTGAAGATGCCCCTGTTTATTGCATCACTGAAGACCTTTGAAGATCCCTTCCAATCCAAACTATTCTATAGTCAAAGGATCTTTTTCATGTGGCTGCATAAGCGAAAACACAACTGGGGTGTGAGAGATGTGTCATTAACATAAAAGCATCAAAAGTGACCCAAAGAGTGAGTGGGCATCACTGTTGGTACTGGAGCATCTCCGGTCTCTGCCGCTGCTCCAGCGCCTTTGCCTGTCAAAAGGAGCTTGTGTGGCAACTGATTGCACCCATTATTCGTGTTCTGATTGCACAGCAAGGTGGCTTTTTGAACTCTTGGGCATTCAAGCGAGCCCAGGAGATGTGGGACGGGCTGTAAGTGGGTTTGTATTGTCTTGGCTGTTAGGTGTTCCTACCCGTGATGGAGCTATTTGCTCCACTCTGAAGCAACCCCAGGCATGCTGCTTTTGTGGAAGGGAGAATAGATAAAGAATAAAATGGGCTGGTAATTACCTGCTCTTGGGAAACAGCCGCTGTGCATCGCTGTCTGAGACCTGCTCCTAAGCAAAGGTGGAGCTGGAATGGGGAATTGAGGGTCACATTCACGCCATGCTCCCCGTGTGTCTCCAGAGGGATGTCGCCCCATGGAAACACGTTCCTGCAGGAACCCTCTGGCAGGGGGACATTTGACATTGCAGCCACACAGCAAAAAGTGGAGGCAAATGTTCCCTTTCCTCTCCCTTTCTCCCCAGGAAAGCCAGGACTCTGCCTGCTCTATTTCAGGAGCAGGAAATCAATTGCTGAAGGGATTTCCACTGGGAGATTTGTGCTTTATGAAGTTTATGCTGGGGGGCAGAGAGGCAGGTTGGGGAGCTGGAAACCATCGCTCCATCCTCTTCCCCTCTGCTGCTTTAATTGTTTGTAATGACTTAATAGGCAGCACTAAACAGGGAAGCTGATCCTTCCCTGCAGCAAAGAGAGGCACACAGCATTCTATTAGCTGTTGGAGGGCCTTGGTTTGGAGTTTCTTTGTTGTATTTTCTTCTTTACGGGCTTGATCCAAAGGATCAGCAGGAAAACTGTTGACTTTGTGTTGAGCCAGCACCAAATCCAATGACCTGGGATAAAAATAACATGGAGATATAATGTGGCATAATATAAGCAATTAAATTAATGTATTACAGACTGGTTTGGGTTGGGAGGGACCTTAAAGCTCATCCAGTTCCAACCCCTGCCATAGGCAGGGACACCTTCCTTTAGAGCAGCTTGCTCCAATCTCCATCCAACCTGGCCTTGGAAATCAA
>JANHGB010019945.1:0-28858 GCA_026283785.1 Coracopsis vasa
TAGCCAGCATGAGCAATGTATGTTTAGGAGTAATTCTCAGATTCTTGGTGGTGCAGATGATTGGTGAGTAGCAGTGCCCTGTGGTTTAGTGCAGAGGCAACAACTGGGGCTTATCTCAGAACATTGTGCTTCCAGGGGTTTTTTCTTTTTGGTAATTTTCACTTGGGGAGATGTCCAAAAAATCAGTATTTTAACATGTACCTGTCTGTGCAGTGTATTTCAATTCGCAAGCATCTGCCCACAGTCTGTAGCTTCCTAATTGTTAATTTTTACTAGGAAGTGTTTCATAGCTTGTTTTATTTCCTCTTCATGTGATTTAGGTTACCATGGCCTTTACTGCGAAGAGGAATACAATGAATGTCTTTCTGCACCCTGCCAGAACGGAGCCACCTGCAGAGACCTCGTCAACAGCTATGAGTGTGTGTGCCTTGCTGAATATGAAGGTAGGATGGGGTTTGTGTCTTGTTTTTTGAATGGTTCTATGTATTTTTTTGTAGCAGATTCTGTTACAGACAGAGGTATAGAATATCCTTCACTGAGCAGAAATAAATCCCACATCTAAAATGAACAGAAAGAAACATCAATGTAGATCCTGATCCTGTAATCTTTATTCAAATGAGTAGTTCAGATTTAGCAGGTCTGTGAGGAATGCATGTCCTTGTCTGGGGACAAATGGCTTCTCTCTGCTCTTCTTATGTGTACTGTTTTTTTCTGCTGTTTTTAAGATATGTTAGAAAGTGATGAGTTTTTAAAAGAAAACATAACAGGTAAATACATTTTTTCATCAGTTATTGTTAGGAGCCATTACATGGAAGCCTTTCAAAATTCCATTTTTATTTATTTTCTCTGGTGAAGTGAATTAAAAAGCTCAGTAATAAAATGTTAGTATTTGAAACAGATTAGCACAAAGGAGTAAAACTGAAAGCTTTATGTTGATTGTTCATTTAGAAGACCATAAAGCCAAGACACAGTAGTAGGTTTGTGGCTGCTTTCCCATGTTACCCACAGGTATTCCTAGATACACCCAAGGGTAACTGGTCTCTGGCATTTCTCAAGTAATTTATAAAATAGAGGAGAAAAGTATGTGTTTTGATATACAAAATCTGTTATCTTGCAGTGGATTTCAGCTTTACACAGAGTAGCACCCATCAGCTGCCTGTGATATGTCCTTCTGTAGAGGGCTAAACCGATACTTTTTGTGTATTCTGTTCTGAATCATGCTGAGAGAGCATTCTGAATGTAATTTTATATGGTACTAGTATTAATATATATATATTTTTTAAATACAATGACTATATTTTAAGGAACATTACCCCATTTTCTCATTAAGTGTATCAGTCCTTATCTATGTTGATAAGTAATGCTTACTTAACAGCTGCTTGAAGCTAAATATAAATTTCATGTTGGTGAATTCACTGATGTTTGAAAATAGATACAGAATTAATAATTTTAGAGGCTTAGTGAGGAAATGACCCTCAGCTTTTCATGGCAGTTTAAAGATCACTTAATCATAATGTTATGACTTCATGTTCTGTTCTCATCCAACCTGTACATGCAGCCTAAAAGCACTGTGCGTGCAGCACATTTTGCTTTAAATTAAAGCAGGGGACCTGGTCCCATAAACAACTGGTCCCATAAGCAATTTTTGCCAATTACTGAGCTTTCTTCATTCCAGCACTTAAGGTATTTAGTGGCACTAATGAATAGAGCTGAGGTATTCAGCTCAACATGATATGTGGGCCACTAGAGGCCTCAATTTTGCTACCACCAACCCAGCCCCCCCAGTCTGCAGTACCCGCTTCTGCCTCCGTTCCCCGTGGCTGGCAAATAGACAAGAGCTGTTACCGCTCGTCTGGACTGAAGTGTATGCCAGCATGTACCTGCAGGCTTTTGGCTCTGCTGGCTTCTGCTGCTTAGCTGCAGGATGCTCAAAGTGGAGTGCTCTGCCTTTTTGCTGCTGACAGACTGACCAAATGATTTCAGTAGGTCTGTAGTGAGTGAGTACGTGTGTGTGTATATATATATATGTAAATAAAAGCTACATACACTTTAAATAAATTGCTTTTATATATTTTTTAATTATTACAATTAACTTACAGAATTTTTTAAATAGGATTTAAAAAATATAACTTACGTAAGCTTGCATTGCTGTACGTAACTGCAGTGTTGAACACTAGAGAATTAAGGTAATTCCCTTTAATAATTCACTCATAAAACAAATTTGTTGTATACATATGTCTGAAGTGCCCAATTTCTTCCTTTTTTGGTATTGATTTTCTGTCTCATATTCTTTTGTCTAAAGGCTATTTTCTCATTAATTTTACCTCTGTATAGTTCTGTGTTTCATACTCTCCAAATACAAATTCACAAACTACCCAGTTCCAGCTGAACACAGTTGCATTCGTGAAATTGATTGGGCAGGAATATGGCAGGATCAGACGCATGTCTACTTTTCGCATGTATTTGTCTAACCTATTCTCGTCCTCCATCATTATAGCTTCTGTAACTTCCACAAGCAACATAATTCCTTTGCTGTCATTCACTACCTCATGATTAGAAACATTTTCCTGATGCCAAAGCTGCATTGCAGTTTTTACACTTAATAAACAATACGAGTTTATGCTTCTGTTGGCTGCATCTTTAGAGTTTGCAGGCCAGTAAGGATTTAGAAATGTGAGGCACCTAAAAAGGTGAAAAATGTGTTTGTAATTTTTAAGTGTTATCACATGGAAGCATTTAAAATTCTGTACTGCTCTTCTGTTTGTTGAAATTCTTGTAAAAAATATAATGGGAAAACTTGGGAGACAATTTAAGATTTTAGCTAAGTGATCATTTTGGATTCTTTCCCAAGCAAAGAATTGTAGTAAGACTTAGATTTAGACTTAAAACTTACATTAATGGATTAATTTAAGCAGATATATTAAATGCAAACTAATTTCACTGTACTAGATACATTATAAAGTCCCAGCAATCATTCATTATTCACCTATGTACATTTAGTTTTGTGTATGAAATGCCATTCATGCATTGATCAGGTCAGTCATGCATTTGTTTTTCTGGTTTCATCTGAAAAGTAGCTCCAGAGAAAATGATGCTGAATTCACATAGACTACACCTGAAAATGAAAGAGCAAAGGTAGTGGCATGAAGTTGAGCCACCCAATCATTTAGTTTTAGCTATACATTTGAACAAATTGATTTCTGTCTTTATTGCTTTGTTATACTCAGTTTCCTGCAAAAGTCAGTGGGAGACATCAGAATGCTTATGTGTATTATTAAATAAGTTGTTACATAAAATTCCTACTGAAGACTGTTATTGTTCACATTTTATTTAAGAATATTAGATAGCCGATCAGATTATGTTTTATTATATTTTTGTTTTTTCATAGACCCTCCTGCAGTTCTTGTAAGCAGAAATTGTCCCCTTTCTTATCCCAAAGCCTCAGTGTGTGGGAAGAACAGAGGCATGTATGTAAAAAATTTAAGCACCATAACATATATGGCTTTAATCTTATGGCATTCGCCTAATAGGGCAGGTTTGGAGGCTGCTCAGCCAGGTGAAATTAAGTTATCACATGTAGTGATTTCCTGCTGTCATTGTAGGTAATGTTAATGGCAATTACTAATTTCACCTTTTCAGGAAGGCACTGTGAATTGTACAAAGATCCTTGCCTTAACATCAACTGTCAGAACGGTGGCACTTGTGACAGTGAAGGCCTAAATGCTACATGTATCTGTGCACCTGGATATGCAGGCAAGTAATTTGTTACATTACACAGAATGTCTAGTTGGCAGTGTTCGCTGTGTCCAAGAGAAGATGCATGCCAAGTAAGACTGTGTTTCTTCAAGGAAACAAATGAATTTGAACTTTGCTGAATTGAAATCAGGCTAGTGAGAATGAAAAGTTCTTGATATTATGTGCAGCTGCTTTGAACTTGAAAAAATTTGAAGCAAAATAAAGATAATTCATTAAGCTAACAACTATTTAACATGCCTCATGACCTTACTGTTTGAGACTAGATTCCATTTTAAACATTACATTTTGAAGACTTCCAGGTAAGCCAATATACTAATTGGACACTGTTGAAACTGGAAAATGTTTTCACATTGACCTTAATTACTGTGAGCTGAAAAAACTACTTACTCATAACCTCAATATCCAATTGCTAAAAAGCCAATGCGCTCGTTATGGATCAGTTTACGCTTCCAGGGTAATGGTAAGCAGCCCATTTCATCCTTTGGCCTTGTATTTAAACTGACATGGTTGGTGTAATCCAAATATCTGCTGTCAAGGTAATTTACAACCTGATGCTCTGTTAGTCATGTAAGGTAATATCAAATGTGACAGCAAAAGATAAACCCATTCATAGCTGTTTTGCAGATCAAATAATGCTTTTTGATCTGTGCTAATTAATGGGCATTTTTTAAAAAAGAATTAGCTTTCCACTGTACAGTGGCTGTTTCTCAGCAATACATTATTGTATAGTGCAATAGATTACTGTATGGCACTTCAGAATATACATGCTAAATTGTTATACCACATTTTCTTGGAATGGAGCTTATATTTAAAGAAATGAGACACGCAATCTTGGTGAGGTTAGTTCAGTCACTTAGCCCTCACCTGGATGAATGAGGATAATGCTTCCTTCTTGGAGGCTATATGAGACTCTTTTCTTGAGACAGTTACAGAACACTCAAAGTTCTGAGAATAAAGATGGTATTGAGCTATAAGGTGTTTTGCAGCTAGAGAGAAATCAAATGACTGATGATGTACCTGCTGCATGAGACACGCACTATACAGAAGTTTGGGTTTTGTTGGTTTTTTCCTGTTATAAGGTGAAGATTGTGAAATTGATGTAAATGACTGTGACAGCAACCCATGTCACCATGCTGGAACTTGCATAGATCAGCCTGGTGGTTACACCTGCCATTGTCCACATGGATGGGTCGGTGCAAACTGCGAAATACGTAAGTTTCATATTTTTCTAAATATTTCTAAAAATGATACATTATAATGGAGGAATTGTATTTGACCCTGAATAAATGCCTGCACAAATACTCTGAATCATCTGTAGGATACCAAAATTCTGTTAAATGCATTTTATTTTAGGCCATAACATTTCAAAAGTGACTGTGAAAGTTAGAAAATTATTTTTCTGGAATTTGTTGGACTAGATTGTCAGAGATGCTATCTCACAGCTGGACACTAGGCAGTTTGTCTTTAACCTCTAAATTGCCGGCCTCTAATTGCATTTATGTTTCTGAGCTTACTTTCATATTTACCTTGGGTAAAGTGTACTTCCATAGCACTCTAAGAACGGTCCTCACAGACTTGTATTGACTTTTGAGCACCTGCGCTTCTAGTGATGTTTCAGCAAAACAATTTTGAACTTGCTTACCTAAGGAAACAAGTCCTGTGTAACTGTTCTGTAACGTATGTGTGCATGCGTTTACCAGCTTTTCCAGGAATAGCTTTTCCAACCACAGGCTGATTTCCACCAAAACCATTAGAAAGGCAAAGGTCTCCAAAACAAAATGTTTCCTAAGCATTTACGAAGATTTAGAGAGGTTCCACTGGTGGGTCTATTGAAGGAACAGCTTCAGTGTTATCTTGCCTCTTAGAATAGAGAAAAGCTTCAGTGTTGATTGCACCCTTATGGAGCAGCAGAGGGTCCATGAGAGGAAGAAAGCGTGAAGCTTAACTGTGGAACTTTAATCCCGGAGGCAACTCTGTTCACACCTGGGCTGACACAAAAGTTTTATCTTGACAGGTTTATGATCACCTCTTCCTGCAATTGTTTGCTTTGAATTCAGTTTCAGTGTTTTCTTTTGAAAGCAAAGACTGTAGAGGAGCATTGCCAGCCAGTCCAAAGATGGTGGCAGCTCTGCCATTTTGTTGTCTCTGTGAATGGCACACACGCTTCCCTGTGTGGTACAGAGCCGGAATGTTGAGAGTGTGATGTTGAGTGCTCTCTGTATGTCATATTGCTCATGCTAAAAGATGTTCAGATGAGCTTTTACTGCCAATGCTGTTGTTAGCAATAGCTGAAACATGGATCTCCAAGTTGATTAGAAGGCAATGCAATTCTGTCTGCCTTAGTTAATAAGTAGCGGGCTCATGAGAGAGGTGAGTATAGTTGTTGGGGAAAGCAGCAATCATCCTGGAAATGTACTTCCTAGAGTACCTCAATGTAGTAACAATCACATTCCTGTTATATTATGGAATGAATAGATGCCAAAGGGAACCAGACAAGCTTGTGTACTTTCATATAGCCCATCTGCAGGGCTCAGTGATGCTTGTTCTGGAGTTCTCCTTTGGCTGGCATGCTCTAGTTACTAAGAGTCTGGCTGTTTGCACCACTGATACACAGTGAGGTGCATATAAATATATGAGAAGCAGAGCAGATAGTGGAAGGAGCCTTTTCTACTGTCCAGCTATTCAATTCTTGTTTCCCCTTATGAGGGATGCATGCTCCTAAGCACTATACATGACAGGCAGGTTCAAGCTGTCAACATCTGTGGTTAGTCAATATAAACTTATTTCAGACCTTGTAGCTTTTGCAAGTATATGAGAGAGATAGTGGATAAAACTCTGCTTAAACTGTGCTCTCTTGAGCAAGGCGATTGTCTCTGCTTAGTGCTTATTTCTCTACACATAGCATCTGTTTATAGTTGAACTGTAGTGGCCTTCCCTGCTGCTCAAGAACTTGGATTTTCTGCTTGTAGTACGCACTTGCAAACTGTGTAGGTTAAAATGATGGGAAGAAGTAACAGCACTTTTTTGTTGCTTTTACTGACTGATTTGTTCTTTTATCTTGTGACTGCTATGACAGGAAGCAGAGAATTATCTGAGTGTTACCTGGCATTGATAACACTGCAAGGCTGATTCTCAACCAGAAACATTAGACCTTTTCTTTCTGTCTCAATATCCGAAGAATAAATAGTATCGTCCATGGCAACTGTTCCTAGTTGAAGAGGTTGAAATTACTGTGTTGGGTTTTTTAATCAACAAATCAGGATAGCTAGTAGAATGCATATATGTAATAATATAACAGAGATAAAAAAATCTAGAAAATTCTGATTTGGATTGGTCTTGAAGGAAAATGGAAAAAGAAAATCTTTGTGTAGTCACATAAAGATACATTTTAAAGTACAATTAAGCTTAAAATTTGAAGGCTAACAATAATTCCTTCAATAAGCTTAACATCTGCAAATCTAACTTTGACACAGTATCAAAGTAAAATGATGTGTTGTTATGGGACACCATGATGCTTCACAATAGTCAGATATAAGTGTGGATATCCAGCCTTGCTAACCAATGCATATACACAAAGCTGTAAAAACTTTACTAAATCGCTTGGATCTTAACAGGTATGTAAAGGATTATGCAAACACAGAGGGTTTGAGTTCGAAGAAATCACTTTGCAGAAAGGATTTAAAAGCATTTAGATCTGCACATTTTTTCTACAGAACTATGTGTCCATAGGAATATCTTTGCACTCACTGACTTTACCTAAGCTACAGGTTGACCAACTGATGTAAACCCAATTCTATTCACGTCTAGAAAGGCAATACCCAACTCTTTTATAAATAGGTGCAGCACTTCTGATCTCACTGGAGTTGAGTCAATGGTGAAGTGGATTTCTGTTCAGTTGTAAAGACTGAGTCTGCTGCAGTTGATCTTTTCGTATCTCCTTGTCATATTTATCATGTTGTTTCAGCAATATGTACATAATGATTAATAATGTATTGGAAATTAAATTTAAACATGGCATACTGACTTCCTTTCCATTGGACTGTCCCTCTGAATGCTAGAAAATGACATAATGAAATGAGATTTCAGGCTTCTCAAGAGGGAGACAAGCTGGTGTTCAGGAGGGAGTCTTTTGAGTAAATAGATCACCTTTTATCTTTCATGATTTCCTATTACTAGCCATTAAGGAGATTGTTAAAACTTAGTCTTTTTTGTAGAACAACTTTCTATTTACTATTTTAATGGTTCCCCATTTTTTCACCAGCGACTACACTAGCAGGATTTCAGGTTTATCTTGTCAAACTGTACCCTTTAATTTTCAAGTGCTCTATATACAAGAAACTAGGCAAGATTTATGTTGCCTGGATGAACTGTGATATTTATTGCATCATCTTATGCTCCTTACCAGTGTTAGCAATTCCAGTTAAATAGGATTAAATTGGTCTTAATTATAAAGAGGATAGTTTTCCTTTCAAAATGAAATGTATTTGCCTAAAAAGTTAATGGAGCATTCACTGTAAAAATGCTTACAAAATATCTCAAATGAATTCTCTAATGCCTGCTGGTTATTTGCTAATATCATTACCTTTGCCAATTTTGTAATTATTAATGTAGTTACCAAGGTAGGCCAAACCATGTGGATACTTGAAAACTAACATTATGAAGAATTTCTGGTAGAGACTGTGTATATGACATTGAAAACTAATTTTGCAATTAATTTTACACACATTACTATGACACCTGAGAATACTGTGATTTTGAGCTGTCATGTATTATTTCTGACCTTTGGAGTATAAGCTGTTAGTCTTCATATTTTTATCTGGTGAGGAAGAAAGGAAGACATTCCTCTTACCCTTTTATCATCCAGAGTTGGAAGACACAGAATCTAAAGAAGAACTGTCTTACCATATATCTGTGCACAGCAGATCTGAATTTGGCCTAGTCTGACAACTTGACAGAAATCACCATGTGTGACGAATGTGCTGCAGAACAGAAATAGAAACCCATCCCAAAATGGAACAGAGCACAGCTATAGTCTTTCCCCCACATCCTAACTGAGCATATTGCAGTAACATCACTTTAGAAACATTAAAGCACTGAATGATTCAGGCTGATCAAATCTTTACTGATAGAAGATAACACGAACAAGCAGTCAGTCCTTTAAACAGTTCACATTTGCAGACAAAAATCTAAGCAAGCCCAAGCTCAGAGGTGCTCTGAGACAATCTTTAGTATTGTAAACAAAGAGCAACCAGTTCTTCACACTCTGGCCAGCTGAATCCTACATCTTACAGCTGCAATCTTTTTCCCTACCTTCCTCTAAAATGGATTTTTTTCTTTTGTTTTGGTTTTTGTTTTTTTGTTTTCTGTACTTATATGTTGCATTGTATTTCTACCATAGATGGAGATTATACCCACAGATGCCACTAAACTTGTGACTGCAGCTCAGGTGCTTGAATCAGCTCTCTGCCACCATCAAGCATCTCCGAGAAGTGGCGTCTAAGAATATCTTAGCATTCTCAAAGCACATGCATGATAGGCCTGTTCCCAGAATGTTTGTTATTAAGTAAAGGAAGTTTCTGTACCAGTGCAAAGCAGAAGTCCACTTGAAAAAGGAACAGCCACCTGCTAGAAATAACTTTTGCAGTCTGTCAGATTTCTATAGTCAGAATTATTCAAGCTTGTTCCTGGTCTGAAATAATTTATGAGATCATAGGCTTAAAAGACTGCCAAAAATGAACTCTAGAGGGAAGTACAGGTTAATAGAAATATTCTGACCTATGCTAGAGAAAAACAGATCTGAGGACATAAGCAATTGATAGACAATCTGTTTGGAATTGATAGACAATAGTTTGGGCATCAAGAATACTTATAAAGGTCTGGAATACATAAAACCAAAAATCCTCTTCCAGATTTGCTTTATTTTAAGGTCTACTTTGAGACCTCTCAGAGGAATTATGCTTGAGAGAGAACTCCAGTAAGCTCAGAACTCTAGCGCTTTATGAGATGCTCTTTTTGTTCTTGAAATATTGGTTTTGAAGTCTCTGCAGTCTGGTGGATATAGGCATAACAAAAGCCTGTGCTTCAAATTAAAACCCAAGCATGTTTAATACATATTAAATCCCACATTTTAGTGGAAGGGTTCACCAACTACTAGAACAAACTGCACAGAGAATCGGTGGATTACTGGAAGCTTTTATGTAAAACCTACCTGCCTTTAGAGAGCCTATAATATATTGTAACATAATACAAGACTAACTGCATGACTTTCTAGGACTTGGATTATACAGGAGATGAAACTAGGTAAGTGTTTCTGTGAGATCTTAAAAATTTGTGAAAAAAGATGTGTGAAGGATCAAGATAGTGCTATTCAAATTTGTTGCATGGTGACATATCCATAACAGAGCCTGGGAAGGTTCAAATTACATATCCCTTAGCTTCAAAAGTCTCCACAGAAATATCATAAATATCATAAAATATATGAATATCATAAAAGAATTCTATTCAGCAGGAAGGATATAAATTACTAATTAATAATAACCTTTTATTTCTTATCGGCAGATCTGCAGTGGAAGTCCGGGCATATGGCAGAGAGTCTAACAAATATGCCTCGTCACTCCCTCTACATCATAATTGGGGCTCTTTGTGTGGCGTTTGTCCTGATGCTGATCATTCTGATTGTGGGAATATGTCGTATCAGCCGCATTGAATATCAAGGCTCTTCCAGACCAGCCTATGAAGAATTTTACAATTGTAGAAGCATTGACAGTGAATTCAGCAGTGCAATTGCTTCTATCCGACATGCCAGGTTTGTTCTGGGGATGGTAATTTAAAGGAAATCTGTTACACTATGTAATTTCAGCCCATGCACAGTGCATCTAACTGCTATTGGCAGGGAATGAGCTTCTTCACTGTGAAAAGACAGGACCACTGTCTTATGAGGCATTGCTCATTGTATTTTTTTCATCCCTATTCAGTTCTCATCTGAAGTGTGATAATCCAGCATAACTCCTTAAAAACAGAAGGAGTTATTCTGAATTTATTTGGTGTGACTGGTGAAGAGAGACAGATACAGAGTTCTTAGCCTGTAAGACCTGTTTGTGTTGTAAATACTCCTTAACTGATACACATAAGTAATTTGATTGCATTGTAAAGGCACATTGATTTTTATGGCTAATTTACCAGATTATTTAGTAAGACTTCGAATCCTCATTTTTGTGCTCCTGTTTGCCTCAAAATTTCTTATTTGCTTTCCTAGAAATGGAGCACTTGCATGCCAAGGCAATGGGTGTCAGAATAACACAAAGTAGGTCTGGAAGGGATTCAAGAGCTCAAGCATAGCTATTGCACTGATATAGCATTAATTATACCTAGATGCCTGCCAACAACTGTGTTTAAAAATCGTCAAAAGAGTTGAATAAAGTTAGAAAGGGCTTTTCTAAAATCCAACCTAAATTTTCTTTTCTGTGAATTAAGCTGTTTCTTTCTTACTGTTTTTCAGGTTGTCACAAAGAATAATCTATCACTGTTCCCTTTATAGTAATTATGTACAACAGGTGTCCTATCCGACCCCCCCTTTTTATAATAAAAACAAGCAAAGCAGAACAACCTCCTTCTTCCCTAGACTGAACTAACGCATTCTTCCAGTATCTCCTTCTGGATCATAGAACCACAGAATCATAGAATGGTTAGGGTTGGAAAGGACCTTAAGGTTATGTCATTTAGTTCCAACCCCCTGCCATGGGCAGGGGTGCCTCACACTGGACAGCCTCACCCAAGGCTCTGTCCAACCTGGCCTTAAACACTGCCAGGGGTATCATATCAGCTTCTTTATTGTCTCCCTGGGACACACTCTCTTTTTCTTTTTGAAGGGTGGTTCCTAAAGCTGGAAATAGTTTTCCAGCTAAATCTTCACTGTTAGACCTTTTCTTCATCCCAAGATCCTCTGTGCCATTTTGCTTCCTAGCCAATATTGTTTATTCTGTATTTGACATCTCTCTTGATAGCATAGAACTTTCTTTTTTGTTATTTCTTTTTCCCATATCTTAAATTTGTCAAGATCACTTCAAATTCCAACAAAAGGGTTCATGTATGCTACCATTAAAATGCTTTTGAAAGAATGGAGGAAGACACATTCCTGTGGATTGACATGGAGAAATGCGTGCATTTTGGTGGGTGATTGCTAGTAATTAGTTTTCTGAATGCTCCAGTTCTGTTTTAGTTTAAATAGGTTAATTTTTACCACTGTTGAAGTCATCAAAGTTATATGAAATGGATGAGGAGTTCCCACAGACTCAGTTAATCATGTTGCAGCTTTGAGCTGTATCTCTTTAATCTATTTTGACTAGATTTGCAATAAAATATTTGTTTATTGTCAAAATATATTAGAAAATATTTTAAAAAGAAAGGTGTGTATAGTTGATTTAACATAGCAATAAAATCAGTGTTCTTTTAAGCCTTCCCTTGAATTCTCCTTTGCCGCTTATCATTACATCTCTTCCAGAAGGGGCTGAGCATCTCCACACCATACACACCCCAAGAGCTCCTTTTGCCTTTAGTAGTGTACTGGGAGAGGAGGGTGTTGCTTTACAGTCCATAAAGGCTTTATAGTTTTTTATTATTTGGCCTTCTGAATGTCTACTATATATCTCCAAGGGTGGAGAGCAAGGTGCAAAATGATACTGTTCAAATTAAACATCTCCCTCTTACTACTGCAGCGGTGATGAATGTGTCAATCCTGCTCAGTTACTACTTACTGAAGTGGTACTTTGCATTTCCTCAAGGACTGGAACTGGTCTCCTGAGGATCAGTGTGGAACACCTGGGTTTTCTTAATTATTTCTTAGAGCAAATTAGGCAGCTTTCTATCCAAGGGTACCAAGTAAAAGCATACAAGCAATGCAGGATCTTAGTCTGAGCTTTCCCTGGCTTTTACACTTTCACTGGCAGATAACAGAAATGGTGAAAGATTTCCTGTATGAATCCTTTCAAATTTTGGAAGCTGGGCTAGTTGAGGCCTTTATCACTACCGTCTGGATTATTCTGAATTAATCTCTGTTTATTACTGAAGGCAGAATTTAGAAAAGCATATTTTCATTAACATTAACATTTTGAAGACGTTCTTAGAATGGGATATATTCATGATGATTTTTCAGATCCATACTACTCATTAAAAATTACATTATTGGATCCAGTCAGCAAAGGGTTTCTATATCTTGGGAAAGGTGTTTCTACATCTTGGGAAAGGTGTTTCTACTTAATGTAAATGAAAAGAAATGTTTTCATTCCAAATAATTCCCTGTGCCTCTCAGAGAATGGATGCCTTATAAAAATCCAAGATAGAGCTGCCAAGTCAGATAATTCACAGAGGTTTACTGTTAAGATTATTGTGTTTATTTTGGTTTCAGAAGGGTATAAAACACTGCTTTGGTCATTTTAATCCAGGAAAAAGAGCACAACTTTTATAGTTATTTTTTGAGTAAACTCTTACATCTGCATATAAAAAATACTAAGATCTTAATTTTCAGAATTTCTGTATCTAAGAGGTATGCTTTCAAATAATAGATTCTTGGTATTTTCTGAAAATCATTTCCTTTCCCAGTTAGATACCCAAATTTATTAGTAATTTTGGAAAATGGAGGCCTAAGTAATAGCAAGTAGACTATTTTCTTTGAATGTAAGTTTTCTGTTAAAGTCAGTAGGTGTCCAGGGAGAATGGAAGCCTGTCGCGTGTCCAGTGAATTATGTTAAAATTACTTGTTCATGTTTCTCAGCAGGTCTTTTTCTTAATCATTTTTTATAATTTGATGTTACTAGTCAAGGTACTTGCTGTGAGAGAAAATGGATGCTCAAGGATCATCACCAATAAATGTCTACTTCTGGTCAATGTTCTTAGGATTAGCAGTTTAGAACTAAATAGTTTTTTAACCAGATGAATCACAGTTCTCTTTGGTATTCATTATGCAGACAGTAAATAAGTAGTCCTTTTATGTTAAAGCCTATACATTTTAAAGCCAGCAGAGCACACTGTAGTGAAATAGTTGACCACTGGCTACTGCAGCCATAAGATTTCGTTGAATTGGTACCAGGATCTGCTGTTGAAACTGAATTGCTCACTTTAGAAAAGCATCCACAGTGAGTTCACAAAATATTTGGTTACAGGTGGCTGTACTATAAACTTTTTGTGTGTCTAGATAGTGTTAGCAGTAGACTTCATGCATTACTTACAGTGTAGTTTCTTTAAGTTTTACTTTCATGTGCTGGGTCTTGATCTGTCTGTGTGTGGGTTGCAGTCTGGTTCATCAGACTCTGATTTTTGTCACAACAGGTTAAGGCTCTTTCCACTCCACATTCTCCATGTTTCTGTGCTCAAATCGGCTGTGTTAGACTGCAGTGTCCTGAACTTCCTGAATTTGATGAGCTTCAGCACATGCTTGATTCTTACCATTACCTGACAGATTTCAGTGATGAGTTTCAGTCTGCTACCTCTTTGTGAAAGTATGGTCACATGCATAGTACTCTGCTCTCCACAGCATGTGCCAGTTGCTTGTATACATCCTCTGCCAGAGTCTCAACTTTGTGAGAACTCAAGCATCATAGTTCAGTTATAATAAGAAACTCAAAATACCACTTGTGCACATGGCCTTTGCTCTGAATAATGCAGAGGAAATTAATATTCTCAATCTCCTCTGTGAGGCTTTAAAAGAAAAAAATCATAAAAGAAAATTCTGGTCTCTCTTCTTTAAACATTATTTGTGGGCTCCTTTTACCAGTTGCTGGTTTTGAACAGAGTAGCAACACATGGTTCCTTTCTTCTGCTTCTGCGCAAACTCTGAAGCTGCAGCCTATCCCACAGAACTTGGAGGATACCATTTCCTTAGGGTTCAGCCATCCAGTGTTCTTTAAAGTCTTCTGTGCAAATGGAATTGTTGAGATTAATGACTCTCTATGGTTACCCATCTTTTGAAATGTCCTTCTAAGGAAGCGGAGGGGCAACCCTCAGTCACAGATCCCTCAGTCTCTCTTTGTCAGGTTACACAGGTCACTCTTATTCAGTGTTTCATTGTAAAATATACTTTCTAATTCTCACTGTAATTTACTTCATTTGTGATGATCCCTATGCCACTGGTAAGTTCACACTGGAAGAATATCATCACTCGTGAATGGACACATCAATGCTAAATGTAGAGGCTGTAAAACTGCCCTAGACCTACTGATACACTGTTTACTGATCTAAGCACATAATTTTTCATCATAGTATGGCATTAAAGCTAATGTTAAACTGATTATCCATCATGTCCTTCCAGTCTTTTTCCAGACTTGGTGCTTCCCAGGACTGTATGCTCTTTATTAGGTGAATAATCTGTATTTGGTTGCATTGAAGAAATCTTCATTCGTTTGTGCTTTTGTTGTAAGCAGCTTATTAATTGATCCAGTACACTCTGTAGCAGGGCCCTGCATCTTTTCATTATTTATTACCCCTTGAATCGTTGTGTCTTGCAGATTGTATTGGTAATTGTTTTATGTTTTCTTTTATGTCATCAATTAAACAATAAAATAGCATCCTTGTGCAATCCTACCAGATACACGCCCATTGAACTAAGACTCCCCATTTAACAATTCTGTTTCAAGACCTCTGAGGTTTGTGTTAACTCTGTTTACTGTTACGAGCAGGGACTGGCTTCTGAACTGCTTGATCAAAGCAATGTGGTCTACCAGCTAGATGGCTCAACCAGGCCACAAACAACTAGCACATGTGCTGTGGTCTTTTCTCAGCATTTTCTAATCAGGGCCACATGTC
Source organism: Coracopsis vasa (assembly GCA_026283785.1). Classification (NCBI taxonomy): domain Eukaryota; kingdom Metazoa; phylum Chordata; class Aves; order Psittaciformes; family Psittacidae; genus Coracopsis; species Coracopsis vasa. Next base: position 15,553 of record JANHGB010019945.1, read on the forward strand.
AACCCTGACCTACACAAGAGAATGGATTTTGTACTGCTTCACTGTGTGCAACAAGCCATGTGTTCTCTCCCTGTCAGAAATGAGGAAATTTTACTTAAATCACTGGAGAATATTCACCATCATTTGTATTTATGCAAAGCTCTATTTCCTTTAAACCCTTGAGAGTGATAGAAAAAAAGGGTGATTCAGAATTCATTGCTGCCTCTGGTTTAGTAAAATACCATAATTAAATTCCTTCATTCAATTCTTGGAATTTTATCTCATTTAAAGAAAACCAGGTTTATCCATCATGATACTGATGAGCAAACATGGCCTGTCTGTATTTATTAAAGAGAACTATAGAAGAAAGCAGACGTTCTATCATGGAAATGTATCTAGTGTGGCCTTACTGACAGCTGAAGTATTTTGAAAAATGAAATTTCCACCATATTGATTATAATTCTTCCAGCTATTTTAGTTTTGTCAGCAATTCTAGATCACTGAAAAAGCCACGGAATAAATTAGAAGAGTCAGGAAGTTGCATAAGAAACTTGGAAGAAAATCAAGCTCATTTTGGTTTGGTCTAAATATCCTCAAAATCTAAATTTTCTAATCTCATCTTCCATTGTGCACAACTTTAATACAGACTTAATATGGTACATAAGAAGGGGATATGGTACATAAAGAGTGGATGACCACATAAATAAGTATTTCTGTTTCTGTGTTAATATTTTCTCTGCATCAGGTTGAAAAGGAAAGCAGATGACCATTTTTTACCTTATTCTCATATGATCCTTTTTGTTATTTAAAAGCTCCTGTAATTGTAGTCAGAACGCTTTAGTAATTTTTCCACTTTCAAGTTGCATTTTTAGCACTATTTTTGTATCTTAAAAAATTATCAGAAGGATGATAGGCTGTCTATGCAGTGCGAAAGCACCTAAAGGAATTTCATATATGCCAGCCTGCAGCTACAATCATACAGCTGCAGTGGTTCTCTGCATGGGCAGATACAGCCTGGTTGTTAGCAGTGATGATTGCCCAGGAGGAGCATGCTGCTGATGTGATTCTGTTGCTTGTGAACCTTTACTAAACTGGTATGTTTATGTGGCACTGCAGTATCCTAACTACCATTAACTTTGCTGGTGCTGCACAGTGCAGCATGTTGATAATATAAATATGCTTTTCAAGTAGATGGCAGGTAAGCAAAGACTTAAATTTTTGCTCTAGCTTCTGACTCAATTCAGTGCACAGATATTGCATTTCCAGATGCAAATACTATTATTTACTATATGTAAATATGTATGACCTGACCTTAATATTGGCTGTTAGAGCAGGCTTTAAAATAAAATTCTGGCCTTCCTGAAACTGTATCAGTTTCACTCTTGCCTTCCACAGTCTTCCCATATTCTGATACTGCTGAACCCCACAGCAGAATTGCTGTAGTCTTTCATATGGAATCTGTTTCTTGTTTGCAAGATGTTTAATTTTTTTTTATTTGACACATATATTTAAAAAGTGACAGTTCAGGTATTTAAACCTCTGCACTTCTGGCATGTTGCAATACAACTTAGAATTTATCTATGCTCTCTGATAAACTGCATACCATAACTCAGTGGGCTGTTGTCATTAACTCGTTCATACTTCTGCTTGTCACCAAAAGCTTTCTTTTGTTTCCAGGTTTGGCAAGAAATCCCGACCTGCAATGTATGATGCAACCCCCATTGCTTATGAAGATTACAGCCCAGATGACAAACCTTTGGTTACACTGATTAAGACAAAAGATTTGTAATCTAGTGTATCTTTTTTGGATTATTTTTCAAAAGGATGGGCTACTAACCTAATTTAAATATTTTTAAGAAGAAAGCATAAGTAATTTAAACCATTAGATGCTTCAGAATTTTCTGTAGAATATTTAAGAACCAATTTTCTGCAGCTTTTAGTTTGGAAAAATATTTTAAAAAAGAAGTTGTGAACTTCATGAATTACATTTTAATGTACCTTGAGCTCTATAAACTATAAGCTTACGATAGTGTGTGCTTTTTTCTTGGTAGACACTATTACTAACCCAGATGAGTTTCTTGTGGTTGTTACAGAACAGAAAACAGTAACTAATGAGGAGTTCTTTATGACATGTCAGTGCCAGCTTTCTCAGTAGAGGTAGGAAAAATGTGAAGCATAATATGATATATAATATATCCATTACTTAAAAAAGTCTAAAATGTTTGTGTTGTGAAAAACAAAATAGTAAAAATTATTATTCCTAATCTGAATGAATTAGCTTTTGCCTTATTCCATGCATGGATAGATACCCTGTTCCTCCATTATTTCCTGAAAATTGCTGAAACATACTCTTCAGTTGATGTTTGACATTTTTGTAATAGCATTCAGGCTAGGCCTTGTATAATAATTAAAGTGCCTCTTGAGGCAAAGTAAGGGTATGATCCTTTAAACATTGGAATCAATGAGAGAACTTCCATTGACTTCAGTGGGCATGGGATTGGATCCTACAATTGGACTGAATCTATATTTTTCTTTAAAGGTTAAAGTTTTTTATATTGTGAGTAAAATAATCATATGGTTTGAATTGTTTGTTTCCTAAAGGTTGTTGATGTACAGTATCGTTTCATGAAATGTTGTGTATTTCTCATAGTGCTTCTTATTTAGGATCAGTACGGGGGTTTTGTGGCTGTAATTGATGGCTTCTGGGCTTCTTAAAATTCTTGCTTATTTCAGAAAATATTGAATAAATGTTATCAAGTGAAGATTGTTTCTTTGTTTTTCTTCATTTGAAAGTGCAGTGTTATCTATAAATTTGAAAGGACATGAGCATATAATGTACTATAAATAATGCCAAAAGAAGATATTCCAGCTGTTAATTTAAAAAGGAAAAAAATGGGCTTTACATCAAGGTAATCTCTCAGAAGTGAGACAAATACAGAACCAGAGTAAAGAGGCAGTCCAGGCCATATGCACTACAACCTGTTCCCCGAGTGGATCTGACTGCAAATCTGGGCTCTAAGTTATAGCAAGAGTGACATTTTCTCACAGAGCAACCTGTTTATGTGAATAGGCTTGATCTGACTTTGTGTTTCAAAGAGGCCTGCTACCAGGGAAGCCAAGGCTGCATGGTATGGAGGGAAATAATACTGTAGCTACCTATAAATCCTGCTGCATGGTGCTGTACTGCATCGAGTTAGTACTGTTATGTTACAGGCTGATAAGCACTGAAAGGCCAAGCTCTGGTTAGCCCCTTAATCTTAGGAAATCTTGGAATACATCCAAAATCTTCATATTTCACATAAATAACATTACCAAACAGAAAAAAGATGTCACCAGGAACTCTGATCATCTCTGTACGAGGATAGCAGTTGTCTCAGGCAACCATTCCCTTTCCTTGCAACTGCTGACATCTCTAGGCTCCAGATCAGCCACTAAAGACAAATGCAATTAAGAATTGTAAAGATAAAAAAGCTGCCACTGGTTTTAATTCTTGTTTAGGTGAGCAGAGTACATCTGGTACGTTACTTTTAATTTTGAACTTTATTATTATTGCAGCTTCGGGTTGCAGTCATAGTAATTGAATCTTGCATAATTAGTGCTGAAAAGAGGCAGACAAATTATTGCAAATCAAGCTGTTAGAGTTGCTAGAATGTAATTTTTATTGTGAGGTTACATTCTAGCTCACCACCAAAACCCAAAAAATAAAGTAAATGCAGCAGATATGGGCCAACTTTGAAATGTAAAGGAAAACAAATGAAAATATATTTTAGTAGAACTGTTAACTGTTAAAGGGAAGCTCAGAGGATTGCCTTACTGTTTGGAATGTCTGGATGGTGGATGTGCAGGTTAGTGACACTGTGTCATGTTTGAATTATGGAAATGCCAAATGCATCTCAGTAATCCAGAATACCTTTCCTAACATCCTGTATCTGCTACAATGAGCTTTCGATAATGTTGGCTCACAACAATAATTACTAGTAAGAGACCTAAAGGAACTAAATTCAAGCGTCTCTTTTATTCTTCAAGCACTGTTTTCTATCATACAGGTTGTGCATTTGCACATGGTGGCTGTCAGACTAGCATTCTTCTTGGTACAGTTTGCTGCTGCTGCTTTATGCTAGGTACAGAAACTTTTGTCTATGGTGACTTCTAGGAACGTTTTAAGAACCCCTTAGAAAGAGGGGTCAAGAACAAGCTATATCCTATGCCATTTCTGTAACTTGTGTGTAACAAGGGCAAATGCAGTGTTGTTATAATAGAGTTGTTAATCAGGTAGAAATGAAAGACTGATTCTGCAAGGTTTTTTGATTTTTCAGCTGTAAAATATTGGTTTATCTTTGAAGAACTTGAAATCTATACAAAGTAGGGAAAGAAGCAACTCTGTTGTTCTAGGGAACACACATATTCATAGTCCATATTTTACAAGACAGTTGTTGTTGCAATGAACAGCAGCCCTTCTGCATACAAATCAAACCCTGGTAGTGATTCTTGACCATCCTATATTTCTCTCAAGTGACTGACCTGAAAGATAAGTAATTTGTGAGGAGCTATTTTCCTGTCAGCTTGCAGCCTCTAGCTTCTGTAAATCATCCTAGGCTTCCTGTGAATTGTGCTTTGAAAATTACTTGTGCTTCTTCCAATTTATTTTATTGAACTCTGGTGGCACGTTACGCATGCACTATGCCCGAATCTGTGTGCTTCTGAGATATTTGTGAGGCACTGCACTGACTGCCAGATGGAGCAGCCCTCAGACCTGGGGGGAACAAAACCATCCCGAGTTTTCAGCCCAGCCCTGAAGCAGCTAGAAGAAGTTGATTGCTGTCTTTATATGCCAGATCATGTCCTTCTGAGGGTATACAGACATGTGGACAAAGGACACTGGATATTCCATATCCTTTTGCCAAACCCAAGAAGGTTTGTTCTGTATAGGGTGCAAATATAGAGGTATAGCAAATACCACCTGCTGTTAATCTACCCCACATTCATTTTTTTGTTCTGTAAATCATCCAGGTGCAGAAAGGGGTGACTGTATGTGCTTTTCCCCCCTGAAATGGGTTAACAGTGTCCAGCTCCTCCTGCAGATGGGGGCAAGTCTCTGGGCTTGTCATTAACCTCCAGTACTTGGGCACACTCCAGGTTTGGTTCTTTTTTCTTCCTCTTCTCTCTGGAAATAGGAGAACATTCCTGAGTGGTTTTCCCCCAGCCGCATGGACATCTATTCTTGCATGCTTCTTAGGGTGGTGTGAAACTTGCAGTTACAGCTCAGAGTTGTGATACATGTGCTAACAGGAAAATGTTACGACTTACATGGATTCTGATGGACTCAGCTCAAAATTATGAAGACAGTGATCCTGTTCCTGTGTTTGGGCTAATTACAGTATGATAAACATAAGGCCCAAAGGAAGAGTTGAGCACAACAACTAGGAAACACATGCTGAGTCAAACCATACAAATTATTCCCACCAAACCCCACAGACATAATGCTATGTTTAGCTGAGAAAAACTAGGCTATTGCCTGAGCTTCAGCCTCTCTTTGCATCTTGTCTCTATGGAGGTGCTTTTGGAATTAGCATGCTGCCTGTGTGGGCTCCAGAAGTGACACATATCTGAACCTTTGGGTGAGAAGCCTTGGTCCCCCACCAGGACCAGCTTTCACTAGCAGACCTTGCGCTTTGGAAGAAGCTGGCTCTCAACCCTCCCTAACTCTAACACACTTGATCTTTTTACAAACACATGATGAAAAATTATGTTGTTGAGGGGTGCAGGTAGCTTGCGAAGGAGACAAGGTTTCCTGCCAGAGATGGAGGCTTGTGTACCGTTATGAGGGTTCATTCTATGAGTTGTTGCAATGAGACCTGAGGCAGCCTTTGCTATGAATAACCCTGCGTGCTGTCAATTCAGGCTGGGCAACACCCTGCACCAAAAACATTGGTCTGATTTTGTTGTTGCTTCCTCCACTGCCAACATAGTTAATTGCTCACTGGTGTGAGGGAAATGAGAACAAAGAAGTATTTTAAGCTCAGTAAAGTGCATCTTCGAATGGCAGAATTCTTTACGTGGTTAATCCCTTTGAAAACAATGGGAGTTTGAAGGTGATATTTGGGATGTTTGGGAGGAAACTGGTTTGGTGTCTGTCTGCATCTAAAAATATAAAACATCTGACCATCGGTGTATAGCGCTACAGTAAACATTGCTTACTTCAGTGAAGTCTCATGTGGTGAAACTTTAATCACAGCATTGATGTTTTCATCCTATCTCAGCTTCATTTCTGGAAATGGTTTGGCTTTTCTCCAGCAGGGCTTTGTTGAGAAATGCCTGAGCAGTTATGACATTTCTGAAGATGTATAGTTTCTCTTTTGATACCAACAGACACCTGATGAGGAATAAATTCAACAGCTCTGAATATTATTCTCTGTGTGGATGGCTAAAAGGAATTAATCAGCCCCTCCTCACTTGTGTTGCCAGAGTTATGCCTTCAGGGAACTCCTTTGACCCTTCATGTGGCTAAATCCCTCTGTGTCCAAAATTTCTCTGAGATTCCCTTCTCATTTTGCCCACAACTGCTCAGATTTTGCAGAGCATACCCTCAAACTATCAGAGAGAGCCATGCTCTATCCTTACAGCTGAGCAAACAAAACCCATCCTCCCTTTGTGTGCCTTCAGCCCAGTTTCTGTGTGAGCTGTTTGCTGCTTGACCAGCTTTGGGAACCTCTTTTTCTTTCCCTAGTGCCATGTTTCTAAGGTTCACGTGTTGCTCAGTACTGACTGGGCTGAGATTGCTATTTGTATGTTACTCTGTTCTCCTATTCCTGATCTCAGAAGGGGTGTGGAAGTATAGGCCTTCCTTGGACCTCTTTTTTCTGTTTGGACATGGAAGGCAGATGAAAACCAGTTTAACTCAGGGGAGGCTTTAATCTTTCAAACCATTCCCTGCTAAAATAATGAGTGTTGAGTATTATCAAGAGCTAATGAGCTAATGAGTTCAGATGATATGTTCCTAACGTAAGAAATGGGAATGTCAGGGCAGTTCAATGTGTGCCCAAACCCTTTCTTCAAACCTGCTGGCTACTAAAAGAGAGATTTACCGGGTTATGGGTTTTTTTGCTTTATAACAAAAAAAGTGCTTTGTTTGGATGATTGTTAGTTTGTTTGTTTGTTTGTTTAAAATATAGTTTATCTGTTGGAGCCTATTACCCCTGTGAAATGCTCTGTACAAGCAGTTGAGCAGTGACAGAAGAGCAAAGGACTTAATCAGTGCCGAATGAGAGAGATGGAGCTGGTCTGCTTTATCTCTTCTTTGCAAAGTTGTCCTCCATTCCCTGAGACTTTGGCTGAGCATCTGCCAAAATACTGTAGTTGTGTGTGGTCAGCAGGGACGGCATAAGGCAAATTTGACTCTGTGCCACCTTTATGTACGTCTTAAACATCTCATCAGGGAAACGAGACTGGCCCGACTCTGACATCAGAACAACTGGAATACTGCTACCACCTGAAACAGCCAGGGATTGTTACAAATACAGGCAGAGTGCAATGTGCTCCTGGCTCCCACCGGCTCTTTCTCAGTCTAACATGCTGGTCACTGGAGACGCCTTGCTCAGAAATGTTTTTTGTACTTCTTGACTCTTTCTGCTTGCACTAGAGATAATCCCTCTTGTGCAACTCCTGCGCTGCAGAGCACCCTCTGTGGGACCCACCATCTGAATCCTTTCCCCCCTCATGTTTTGGAATAGCTCCAATTAGGTGAAGGTGATTCCTTCTGAGGGAAGGTGGGTCAACCAGTGAAAACAAACAGAACTTCAGAGTGGTTATGCCACATCCAGACTTATCTGGGCTTGGCTGGCTTCATTTCTTCTACAGTGCAAAATGGATAACAAAAATGACCTCTCTGAAAAAGTCAGATTTCTCAGTTATTATGCATTCCAGTTTCAAATCCTCCTTTTATGATAAGATGATTATGGTAAATAAGCTTCCCCTTTAGCAAAGACTAAATCATCAAATAGGCTTTGTTTGGTGAGATCTTTGGCAAAGGAATGTAAATAAATAAGCTAACTGAATAAACTTCTTTATCTGATGTGCTGAGCAGAAAAGGCAGCAAAGTTAATCATTTAGGAAAATAAGCTGGTCTGCTGTGCTTTCTTCAATAACAAACCTAGAAGAGTCTAAGGGAAACAATCTGCTCTAGTTTGCTGACCCTGAACTTTTTGCTGTCCCGCAAACCAGGAGAGATCATGTTTATTACTCTGGAAGCAATGTCATCTTCTCAAGGAAATGTCCTTCAGTCTAGATTTTTGATCTGTTTCTTTTCCTGTGGACTTGTCTGCTTCCCTTCAGAGGTAGCTCCTTGCAACAGAACAGAGATCTCTTACAAAGCTAGCTGTGACTTCTCTTCTACCTCCTGGAAGTAGTATACACATGGACAATAACCTGAATTTGCAGTGTCTGAAACTTTGGACTCCATGTTTCTATATGATCAAGTTCACGTGTGTATCCATGTGATCATACATGGATATCAGTCCACCTTTGCTCAAAGAAATCAGTGTGACTGTCCTGACCTTCACCATAGGTTTTTATTGATGTACGTGGCTTTTAAGTAATCTGACATTAATCTGCCTGGAATATGAGCCTATAAACCAGATACAAGTTGTACAAGTTAATAAAATTGTGTGCAGCTGCTGTGGAAAGAGAAAATAACTTAATGTAATTTAGATGATTTTTGGCATGTAGCAACAGCAATTACAATTAGTTTATCAGCAGACTTAGTTCTCACCTCCATTTGTAGTGGCTTGAGGCATGATCATTGCTGTCATGTATGCTACCATCCTTTACTTTCTTCCTTTGCTTATGCTGTATCTTTTGCCTTGCCGCTCCAGGGCTTTAGCATCTTATGGAGAAATTTAGCCTTTGGCAGCACAGATGTAGACATGCAAGTAAAAAAAATGAAAATCGGTCAATGAAGAGTACTCAGCTGTGAATCTCTTTGGCAAGCCAGACCAGGATGAACTTATGACACTCTTGACTCATCATTCTCTGTAAGTCCTTGATCATTAAATCTCTTCTTCCTCCCTTCTCATAAATGCACTGGTAGATAAAAGACTGCATCTGGTCTTGCATCAGGACAGCAATATTTCAGCACAACGTTGCTCAATCGGGAATGTAGTGTTTAGCACCTAAATGATGCATTATTAAAGATAGTAGTCTGTAGTCTATGCAAATGCCCTTGCTTGTCCTCAAGCCATGTAAGCCAAATGGCTTCCTATTGTTTCCTTGTTTCAGAGTGTCAGTGTTTTGGCATAGTTACATTTTTTCCCCTTTTGGGGTGTTTGGCATACAAACATAAAGTCAAGATTGCTTGGAACTCTTCCTGGGAGGCAAGTATCTACAACTTTTAATAATAATAAAGACAGGACATGTTTATGTCAAGATACCAGCACGAAGTGCTTCCGACGACCATCAGACCACAGGGGTTTGACTTATGGAACGAAGACATAGAACCTCAGTTCCTCCTTCTTTTCATCTGCACATCTGACCACTATAGGGTTCAAGAAAACTCTTTTGTAATGAGTATGAGGGCCATGAAGGCAATTTTGTGTATGACAAAGTTCCATTTACCCCAGCCACCTCCCAGAAGGTTGGCTTTAGCTTCTTGTTTTGAAAAATAATCACTCAAGTGCACATTTTCTTTGGTCTTTTAGAAGTCAGCTTATTTCCTGTGCTGCATTGAGACAGACAGAGCATATACAACAGGTTCCTGTTCTGATTCTTTCTCCAAGAACACAGTGCAACACATGGATAGGTTACAGAGAGCTGAAATTGGTATTAACTTGCTGAAATCTCTGTGTTTGTGGACCCCACTGTATGGCATTGACATTGATCCTACACAGCAGCCTGTGGCTGTTTGACTCACTATGTTGTGTCTGTAACGTGAAGAAGGCAACCAGGCAATAACTGTCATGATGCAGAATAATTTCTTTCAAGGATTTTGTACCTAAGATGTGCTGTCCATAACATCTTATTTGTGATCCGTACATTACACCAGTACCTCCTATTAATTTAAGTTGAATGTTGTTTTCATTTTATATGTCATTTGCTAGAATGGTCCGTCAAAACAAAACTAGGAAAATATCACGTAAATGAGACAGGATCTGCTTTTGCGTGTGCCTATTATGCCATTCCACTTTCATCTTGCCATAAATTTCAAATTGAGATTGTTCTATGTATAAATATGATGAGCAGTTATTTTTATCTCCAGTACTCAGCACACAGCTTCCCCTCTTTCCCTGTGCCCTGTGTTGTCCTGCATGCGATAAGGACAAAGACTGGAGGAGATTTTCAGAGTGCTGAATGAGGTGCAGAGTTTATCAGTTTTCCTCTGTCTTTCACACATTTGATTTCCCCAGGGAGAATATTTTACAATTCCATGGAGAATTAATTCCTGATAGCCTTGAAGAGTTATTATATTTTAATACATGCAAGATTTAAAAAAAGGTAGTAAGCTAGCAGTATTGACAGACATGTTGGGTTTAAATCAAAATGTCTCACAGCTGTGATTTACTTAGTGATACATGTTGCTGAGTTTTGAAAGATTTCATTTGGAATAGGTTACTGAATGGTAAAGATGGTGATGCTTTGATGACATTTTTAGGTTTCCTGCAATACATTACAAAATTTCTGTACAAATCAGTTAATATTATCTAATTTTGCTCCACTTTAGGGGACTCCTGTCTGCAGAGAAAACTGAAATCTCCCAAAAGGGCACTACCCTACCCAGGCAGCAGGGTTGGCATTACCCATGGTTTTTTCAATTGCTTTTCAAGAAGCCCTGATTTTGCATAAGCAATGTCTTCTCTTCCTCCATCTGGCAGTACAAGAAGGGCAGAAATTGCAGGCAGAGAAATAATATCAGACTTCAGACAAACAGTTAAATGTGCCTTTCATTCAAAAGCAGCTCAGCCTTGAGATTTCTCAGAATTCATTGTCTCTCTCTTTTCCGTTTATGTGTCGTCTCTGATTTACATCCCCCTTCTTCAAACTTCAGTGTCAGGGGTGATTTATGAGTGCAATTTTTCTGTGTAATATTCTGCGGCTATAGTTGGCAAATCCCTTCCCTCAGCATGGGGATGTGTTCTTCTTTGTTACACATCGAAGAGGTACACAACCCTTAAATTCCTTTTAAAAGACAATGTTTAAAAAGCTTTTTGAGAGGAAAAATCCAAATCCCATCTAATAATAATCCATCTCATAATTATACATGGTTATGTCACTTGTAAAAAACTGCTCTGGCTACATGGCATACATACATCCATTATGTGATGGATCCATCAAGAGCTCCTCCGACTGCCACAGATCAGTCTGTTTAACCGATCTCTTGCTTTTAGCTTGAAACAAGCTCTTACATGGTGCTGAGGAAAGCATGTGAGTACAGCTGCACAGATGTACTGGGGACTGCTCATGCCAAAATTTAAGCATGAGTTTAACGAAGGACTTCTGAGGTTTGTTAATTTTCTGTTATGTATTTTTGCCTCTTCTAGGGTTGAAGACATTTTATATGTTAATAGAATCCTTCTTTAAGGTGCAAAACTTGGTAAAATCTTATGTGAAATGTTGATGGCATCAGCCTTATGCCTTCAGTGAAGGCTCTACATTCACTCTGGTTTCTGAAAGCTTAGAAAGGACTTGAGACCCATTAAATTCTGGTACACAAGAGGCTGATTATTTGGCTTCTCTGTATGATTTGTAAATCTGTATTTACAATCTGAATAGGTATTTGCAAGCAAATCAGTCCCTCATCCACTCAGCAGCACGTGTTAAAATTCTTCCCAATAATCAGTGCAGTGCCCAGGTTATGGACCAAGAAGAGGCCCTCCACAGACCACTTACCCATCAGCCTTTTCTTAATTAGGTCTTGGGTGATTTGGAGCATGGTTTCATCCCCGAGCTCTGCTCTATTTCCTGTCTCTTGCATTTTTGTAGCCTAGAACCACTGCAGAGGAGGGAACATGTGCCCCATGCCCTACAGTGCTTTTGATTTTCTGTCTCTTTATGTGCTTTAACATACTCAGATATTAGTGTTTTATCGGTACCAGCTGTTGATTGCAGTGAGTGCATTAACTTCTGCATAAACTTATACCATTGCACATCCTGTTACACTCTCTGCCATGGACATCTCAGCAGTGTAATGTGAAAATTATCTGGGTTTAGCTGAGAAAGAGCCTTTATATACACAAGCATTTCCAGGAGAATTTGGGTTGTTATAACAGTGGCTCTTTACACCCCCATACTTAAGTGGGGAAAGGAGAAATATCTTCCAGATTGCCACATAGCTGACCAGTCTCCTTATGCCTATGAATAACTAGTGGGTACATGTCAGTGAAATAGGAAGTGTGGCTTCTAGCAAACTTCCTATTTTAACGGATAAACTTGAGGAGCTGGAAATTGTGAAATCTAGATGACAGATTGCCAGACCTTTTTCTTGTTATAGGGATGCTCTGCAAACAAAAATTTTGACTGGAGACTCTCAAAAGTCTCTTCCTTGGTAAATTTTCTTATTCTGAGGGAATATCCGGTTCATAAAAAATTGCCCAAATATTTATGATTCTTCATTCTTTTTTATAGTTACATTGACTTCAGTGCTTTCTCTAAAACCAGCTTATCTATATATACATGATTTTCCTCTTGCTTATTTTGTTAAAAATCAGAAGTAACTAGAGTCTCATCTGTGCAACTCAGGACAAGAGCTATGAAGGTGCCATGGATTTAGATTGTTGTAAAACTGGTGTAGGATGATTGTGATCTCTGTACAGAATTGTGGATGGTACACATTCTGTTTATCACAGACAAGTGAGAGTTTAATAGTCATCGAGGTAATTCACAAATAAAGTCAAAGGTGCACAGAGCTGACAGTGGTCTCAACAGGTCTTGTTTCAAGTTCTTTGGGCCCAGGAGAGAATGAAGACGTAAGTATCTGGCATGTCCTAATATGAAGATTTTATGCTGTTCAGTTTTTGCTGCTTACAGAAATAACTCATGCATTAACAGCTGGACTTGAGTTTCTTTGGGTATGCTAATACAAGATTTGCTGCTAGAGGCTGTCTGAGAAATGTTATTGTCCCTGCAAAGAGGTGTCTGGTCACCAGCTGTGTCGTTGGTTTTGCTTGGGAGCACTCCCTGGAGAGGTGAGGACTTCTCTTCCTGCCCTGTCTTCCTGGCCTTTATTCTGCCCCCTGCATGTCATCAACAGCCCCAAAACCCTCTGTCCTTTGGCTTCCTCAGACTCTGAGCCTCGGGTTTTCCCCCTTTCACATCCTTGCTGTCTCTCTCCTCCCAGTTG